>MU184144.1:123002-158013 GCA_016904865.1 Pissodes strobi | reverse complement strand
TTTACTCTTTTTTGGTTTATACAAGCAAAACTTGACTTAAGGGAAAATTAATATTGACCTTCCTTAGAGTTAAACCAAATTTTTTTAACCTGTACATATTATATTTTGGAATTTTGACTGAATTGACTGATGATTTTATACATTTATCTTAGTAATGATCCCCCGGTTCCTTTTTTTTCTTCCCAATTTTAATTGATGTTCTCTTAATGCTTGTCAGTCCAGTCATTTTAACCTTTACTGTTAACTATTTGGGTTTTACATGCAATTTTAAACTGTATATAGTTTTAGTTTGGTTTTATATTGTTGCTATATACTGTGTCTCCTATATTGTTTATGTCTTATTGTACCTATTGTCGTCTTGTTGTTGTTAATGGCGATTGTGGCAGTAGCTTTACCTTTTTAACACAGTATGAGTAATTATTTTTTATACTGTATATTGCTAGCATATCACACTTTTATTTTAATTTCATTTATTTATATTCACTGTTATTTAGTTGTAGATATTCATATGCTTTGTCAACAAAAATGAAAATTTTTTGGACTAATAAAGTACTTTTTGAATTTGAAAAATTTGAATTATTCAATATTTTTTAACGCTAAATTGGGTTTTACCGTACTTTTAATTAAAATTAGCTATTTTGACGGATTTATTAGTTTTTTAATTGAAACAAATATCCTCAGAGTGCCGTTGTAAAACAAACAGCTTCAGAGCCATTTGCCATGGTTTTCGCGAATATTTCACACCGGCTCTTACACATGTCCCCATCTTTATTACCTATCCTATTTATAAAAGCTGTCCATGGCAAATAAAAATGGTGATTTTCTTTTAAATGGCGATTTAGTCGCAGCGTTTTCTATCTCAAACTGTAATTTTTTATCATATCGGTGAATTATGAGCCTTTAAAGATCCTTTACACAAATAGTGCACTATGTAAAAATCGACCTCTCCTAGTGGTCGATCCATCTCGTATTACGATATGTCTGCGTGATGCAATCGATTTCTATCAACAGCTCTCGTGGTGTAAGGTTTATCCAGTTGGGCCTCACCTGGACGGCCTAGGTTCGAACCACGTTGCTATTTTTTATTTTTTTTAAGATTATGTTTCTAAACAGTGTTTTTTCTTGATTTTGGGTATGTCTTGGGTTAGTTTGGGTTAGCACCTGGTTAGTTTTCTTTTCCTGAGCCCCCGTAGCGAGCGAAGCGAGCGGAGGGCCATGCGGATCGACTAATAGGAAAGGCCGATTTTTATATAGTGCACTATTTGTGTAAAGGATCTTATAACGCGAATTATGATTAGATATCTATTTACATGTTTCTCCGAGTGTTTTTCCTTTAGAGCTAGTTAAAAGAATACACAAAAACTTTTTAAAAAGAAATCTATAAAATTCAAATCTGCAGCCAATTGAGACGTAAGGTATTCAAAGAAAAGGAATAACGATATCTGAAAAGATTAAGTAATTGGTCCCTATAGTCAAATACAGGTAGTGATGGCAATAGGTTTATTTGCCAAATGGAATCAGCCGATTTATATTCGGTTTGACCAGCTTATGACTAAACAAATACTGCTTGAAACCAAAAAAGATATTAATTAAGGTAAAATTTGAACCACTGCTATACCCACACACTGTATGTCATCGGCAGGGGTGTAATTACTCCGCGAAATCGTGTCACGTAATTTGTTCCAAAATCTTGCGAAATCCAATAAAATTTCGCGAAACCCCGTAAATTCCGTCAAATCAAATAAACATTTGCGAAACCACATCAAAAACATCATATTTGCGCAATTTTGTGATATTTGGTACTAAGTGATTACACCCCTGATGCATGTTACTTATGTTTAGTTTTAATTTTTTAATTTCATGTGATATTTATAATAATCAAAATCTAAGTAACCATATTTTTTTAATTTAATGTAAGTATCTAAAACAATTTGATGAGACATGGTCATTTCATGTTGTCCTAATTCCTAATGGTTATATTCTTCTATAAATTTAATGCAAAACATTATCAAAATTTGCGGGGTAAAAAGCAAATAAACATAATCGAAAGGCTAAAAATCTACTTATACAAATAACGCATTAACTTATTCGCAGTGGGCCAGGTGACGTCACTGCTGCTGAGACGCACGGGCAAGTATGGCGGACAATTAATATTGTTGATGCGATGCAGCTATCCTATTAGTTTAACCCATATACTTAAAAAGAAATATATATATGGTTTAACCATTGTCTTTATAAGTATAAACAAAGGTTTAACCATTGTCTTTATAAGATAAACAAAGGTTTAACCACAGCTTATTCAATAACCAGCTACTCATCTTGCGCCGGCATCCTTTGATTTGGGAAAGTCAAGTGAAAATTTTAGAAGAGGGCCATGAGTTAATATTTTTCTAAACGTCTGGGCATCTGAATAATACTTTTGACAATTTGTTTAATTTAAAATACGATGTTTTATCGTCTAAAATCCTTTTGAAAACGATTTTAAATGGCAAAATTGTATAAAAATCCGAAATTTCTGGTCTTTTTAGGACAATAGCAGCAGCTTCGGGCGAATTTCTCGTGGATTTTGAAGGGAATATTCATTTTAAATTCAGTTCGCTTCGTGTCATTAGGTGGCCTGAAAAATCACGAGACCGTGAAACTGAACCGCTAAGGGCACTGTCAGGGTGCGCAATGTCCCACACTCCAACTTTCCGATTTCGATAGAGATGAATAGCTGGTTATTGAATAAGCTGTGGTTTAACGTTCCGGGCATTTCTGATCACGCTCCTGCCCTTTAGATTATGAAAAAGCTCCTGTGATGAAGTGACAGTCGACCATGATACAAAGAATAACAGGTATGATATTCCCGAGTGCCCAATTCGGTCGAGTTCGCGCATTACGTCACAATGAGAGTTATCTGAAATAGTCGCCATAAGAACTGTTATATTGATTATATTTAATTGACGATTATTCGACATTTGAATAAAAACGCTATTAATATATCACTGTTTTGGGTTTATTTAGGTTAATGAAAGGTATTTTATTATTTTGATTTGTTAATAAACTAAATACATAATCAATATACATCAAAATTGAGAAATAATGTTCAATATATGGAATGCACATATAAATGCATAGAAATGTTATAAATAAGAAACAAATCTTTAGCAACGAAGATTTTATCAAAAGAAATTTATAGAATAATTTAAATTCTTGTTAATTGACATTTCAGCAGAGTTGCTACTATATACACTTTATTATAGAATGATTATAGCAGGGAACATAAAGAAATATTAGGTATTATAATAGATATATAGTTGATATTATAAGGGAAGGTATAGTGGATTGGTTTTGTTTCACAGATGGAAAGATCTACTTATTTATCTCCTCATATCGGAATTGTATTTATTTAAAAATGACAAAAAAATAAACAAACTTTTTATTTATTTTTTTTTATAACATTTATTTAATACAACTCAATATTACAATACAATAAATATATAAATCCCTAATCAGTGCTTTAAGCTCTAGCCTCGAACATACTAATTACAACTTTTGTGTCGGAGAGATTCTAACTAATATTTAGATACCACTTAAATAGTTTTATAAAAACATTATAATTTATTTATTTATTTATTCTTGTATTAATAAGTTTTACAAAGCCAATAATAGATACAATCAAACTAAAAACTAAACCTACAAACTAGGAACATATCCTTATATCTATTTCTCCTTTTATTTGTTTTTTAAACAATTCAACTGAAATACAATACTACAATACCTATTAAAATTATTACACAGCCTTATCAATGGAGAATCTTTATAAAGATTAGTTCTAGGTGCATACATAAATAACAAATCTGTACATCTTGTATTTGCCTGACCAACTCTAAAAAGGATTCTTTTTAAAAACTCCTTACTATCAATGTAAACATTTATCAATTTATAAAGAAAATAATTAATAAGATTTCTAATATTTTCCAGTACTCTATTGTATGATTTACATGCTTGCACATACATTTAAGCCTATATTTGTATTAGTCATTATTTTGCAAATGTTATTTTGGGACCTACTTAGTGTTATATTTACGTACATCACAACAACAATGTTAATATTAGAAATTTGTTTTGTCACTATTGATTTTTAATTTATTCTAAAACCAGTTTAGATACAACTTTAGGTCATCATTTACAAGCCTATTTAATGCATTAACTTCCCCACCTGTGTATACCAAAGCTGTATCATCAGCAAAAGTAAAGTACCGTGCCATAAGTCCTGCACATCTTAAATTAAATACATATAGTGAAAAGATTAATGGCCCCAGAACCGAGCCCTGCGGCACACCACAATCACTGGGTAAAATATCAGTACTGAAGTCTTTCGCAGATCTACAAAAACAGTTACAAATAATTGTTTATTATCCAATGTTTTATATATGTAATCCACAATATCCATTGTTGCACTAGCACTGAGCAATGATATCTTCCACAAACTTCTTCGATTCTCTCTTCGAAAGCCTCTCCTGTCTTTTTACCTGGTTTACAGATAAATCTTCGGATTTTGGCAGATGAAGACAAGGTACTGCATTGCGCTTTAGACTGGGTCCTTTTTTATGTTCGTATTGCAACAATTCATGTTGCAAATTTATTTCATGGTCTTCTGACTTGAAATATTTTCAACAAATTCTCGAGGTTTTAGTATTAAAATGGTCTTTACGGCAACAAGCAGTAACCCATGGTTTTTCAACAATATTGTCTTTGAGAGAAGCATGACATCTTACAGATTTCTCAGCACGTTTTGTCTGATTGTCACTCAGACAACCATCTACAGCACAACGCATTTTTAATATGTGTAGTTTATAACAAACCTTAAAAATGCAAAAAATCACAAATTAATGTTGTCGTAATTACTTGCTCAATAATTAATTGTTTATGATACCTCATATAGCTTTTAAAACAACAAAATAAGTTACTATTGTCCACACAAAGTCACACTAACTAATAGTTCAAAATAGTTTTAATAACCTGATTTGTTTTAAGTTTTTTTACACTAAAGAGTCTCCAAATTCAACTTAAATGTCACAACTCTCATAAAATGCTGACAAAACACCACAAAATACACGGCAAAATAAACAAAGCTTAAAATATCATGAAAGTCTCCATGTAAACCGGTGGATTTTAATGGCGGCAACTCTCATTGTGACGTCGACAGGAGCGAGTCAGCTGATATTGGCGTGCGCAATATCATACCTGTTAAGCCGAGTTCATATAGCAACGAATCACGAAACACGAATCACGAATCGTTGTTTTTACAGATTCGTGAAAAGTGACCATTTCATACGAAGACGAAATTCGTAGACGTTTCTAGGAAATGTCAAATTTTCATTGTGACATTTACCTTTGACGATAGGTTAGGAGGGTTGTGTTTCCATTTTGTGTTTTTCAAAATTTATAATTAATATTCTAATATGAAAGTATTTTATTGCCGACATAGACGTAGACGTGTAATAGGAGCTTACTTGTTGCTTAAGATGCGACAAAAAATAATAATAGGAATAGGTCTATTGGTGTCTGTGAGATCTTTAAGCAACGGTGGTCGCATGGAGTATCATAATTTCGTGCAAAAAATTAGGGTAAATGAGGAGAAAATAGTAGGAACTTTGTCTTTGAAAGACTTCGATTTCCTTGTGGAAAAGATTTCTCCATATACAAAAAAAATACCACACCCGCGAGCCAATTTCAGCACCAGATACGTTATCTCTTACACTTAGATATAGGTATATTTTAAGATAAAACTTTTGTCACCACTGTCACCAGCAGTTAATATTATTGGTACAGTAGAGCGTCAATATCAACCGTAGTTCATTATTATTTTCATATTTTATTTTAAGATATTTAGCTGCCGGTTGTCATAAAGAGCTTATCTTATAATAATTATAAAAACAAAAAAATATCTTATTTACATAAAACTCTTCACATATCATAGGTAAATATATAAGGGCGAATCAAACATCATACATACGAAAAAATAACGAAAACAAATCAAAACTAAATTGATCTAACCTAAAAACCAATATGCAAACTGTCAAATCGGCCGAAATTTTTCACGAATTCGTAAAATCTTGAAATGAACTCAAGTTTCCCGCGCCGTAGATTTTAAATTTCACGAATTCGTAAAATCTTAAATTATGCAGCTGTCAACTCTTCTGTCAATTAATCTGACCAATGGCGTTAAAGTTCGTGATTCGTATTTCGTGATTCGTTGCTGTATGAACTACCCTTTATTCTTTATATCATGACAGTCGACGCTGTTGACTGTTGACTATTGACAGTGACAGACTGACAGAAGTCACAGAAGTGTACAAAGTACAAGAATACGTACAAACGCTGGTGTACAAGTTTTACTTTTGGGATTTGCAGAAGTCGGAAAAGTATTAAAAATGTCTAGTTTAGTTAATACTCTAGTGGTTATGGGCTTTCCTAAAGAGCGAGTGTAAGAACCTATGCAATGATTTTAATCAAAGATCCTAATAATGCTGTATTTTCTAGTGAATTAGCAGTTGCGAAAACCGGTAGTCAAGATATACAAACTGTAATGGATTGGATGTTGTCTCACGAAACTGAAGTAGATGTTCTACCTGCTCCTCAGGAAATAAATCCTCTTGCAACAGAACCTAGTACAGCAGATGCCTCAGAAATTGTTGCTGTCGAAGAGGCATCCACTCCTGTTGCAAAATCTATTAGGTGTGATGACTGTGGGAAATTGTTTAAAACTAATGAGGAAGTAGAATTTCATGCTTCAAAGTCTGGTAAGTATTCGTTTAATTATGTAAAAAATGTACATTCGATTCTGAACTAATATCTTGAAAAAATTAACTCATGAAGCCACCTAATTCAAGTCCAGGTGAATTCAGAAACCTATTAAAGCTTTAACATTTAGAATAAGTATTAAGTAGCGTGTGCAGGCCTGTTCAATAAAGTGTTGTACAGCAATTGTAAACCTGACTACTAGTTTCTAAAGTTCAAAAACGTTTTTTACAAGATGCTTTTATTAAGAATTTGATTAGTAGTCAGGCAGTTAAAATTCTAGTGACATTTTAGCAAGTCTGATTTACAGTACTGTAGAACACTTTATTGAACACAGCTACATTATGAACTCAATCAAAAGATGTTTGTTCCTGTTTCTAGCCTCAAAATGTACTAACAGATATATGTATCTTGGAATTAACCACTCTTTTTTAGTTTTATATCATTATTTAACAAAGTTTTCATTTTACAATTCTGTATTGGCTTATTTATATAAGGACTTATGGATATTTCATAAAAATGATTATGGTATTTTCACAGCCCTTATGACAAAAACCCACATGATTCATACAAATTTTCAGTGATAATTTCATATAACATTTTAAGATTTTTAAATCTTCAGTAGAAAGATGGCCAAATATATAATGATAAAGCTTAAAGGTAATATATACCAGTTTTACTGGTAGTGTATAATAGTGGTGATGAATTTCTCTCAGCAATGGGAAATTTCAACCAGGGTTTTTATTGGAAAAATAGTTTTCCTCATTTAAAAAAAAAAATCAACAGCTGAAATTGACGAAGAAATATTTGATGCCAACCAATGACAGAAAAGATTTACCAGTGTAAACAACTCAAAAACAAAAAGGTAAAGAAACTGATAAAGGTTCAACCAACAGCAATAGCAGTGTAAGTAGCAAAGCAGTGTAAGTAGCAAAGCAGTGATGATAGGAATAATATAGAGGAATACGAATGAGTATGAGTTTCATTTCGCTGAACAAATTTTAGATGGAAATGTTTTTAATTAGTCAAATATTGTATTTACACCTGTAAATTGGTAGCCAGGTTACCACCAGCATTAAGGAGTGACAATAGAGACAGTGATCAAATTTAGGAAGATCTAAGTGGGAAAAGTACAAGCTCAAAAAAATCCCCGGGGACATAAAAGATGAAGGTGTCAGTACTTTCTCAAAACAATGTCACATAAAAGCCTGAGATAAAAATGGAAATAAATACATTGGATCGGCACACCTAAATAATTTTTATTGTAAATAGTGAACAATCTAACAAAAAATTTGTTTGTAATGTATCTGAGTCTGACCCACTAAGCTATGTGAAAAATTTTCCTGACAGTGGTTCATTTTGTTTTTTCAAAGCAAATGAGGATGAAATTAAAAAGGATATTTCTGGAATCAGCTACCTGATGATTGTGAAATAATTTGAATTTCAGTCATGATGCAATCTACAGCTTTCTGAGAGGGTCTATTTAGGTAACACCTCAGTGGTGGTGTTTTGTGATCTGTCCAATGCATTTGATTGTGTGGATCTTGGAATACAGCTATCAAAGCTCGTGAAGTATGGCTTTCAAGGTTTGTCTCATTTCTGGTTCAGATTCTACCTTGAGGTGTACCTGTCGTGCACTTAGGAACCAGATCCTCTGCATTAAGAATTAACTGCAGAGTTCCACAGGGCTGTGTTTTAGGACCTATTCTGTTTCACTCTATATTAACGGCCTTGATCACCTACCTAAACATAAGAGGGGGGGTAGAAAAGATTGATGGAAAGTTTGGTGAGTAGAAACCTTTTAAAGTTGATGCCAAGAAAAAACTTGAGATGAAATGAAATGGTGAAAGAAATATACCTTCATTTAAGTAGGTTGTTGCACCTAATATGCATAACAAAAAATCAATATCCTTAATTATTACACAAGTATAAGTAACTTACTAATACTAATATAATGTTGCATCCTTAATACTATAAATCGAGCAATGTCAGCTGCTAATCAGATTGGTTTGGATATTACCAAATTAAACATAGTTCCTACCACATCTTTTGTATTTTATCTTTGGTCCATCTTGAGTTTTATTTATGTTGCTTTTGCTGTAATTATAATTGTTAATTCTATATGTATAAATATTTGTGTCTATTGATTTCAACTTGTTCCTGTTTTTAAGTTAGTTTAGTTAGGTTTGACATTTTAATTTGTTTTTTATAATGTACCTTACTTTTTAATTATTATCGTTTAAAATTAGTCACAACTTCTGTATTGATTTATATAATGGGCTTTATGCCCGTAAATAAATAAATAAATAAGTTAACATATTCATTACTCCCCTCAACAACATTCGAAACACCAAATGAGAGAAATCAATTCCTTGTCTGCATTTAGACCCTCAGCCCATTTTTAAAACGCTCAACCGAAAGTAGACCCCCGTTTTCATGTGCAAGACTGTTAAATTCCTGAAAGCCCTTAAAAACAATGAATTCATTGTACGCTTAAAATTTGTGTTTGAAATAAAAAGACTGTTGCTATTTCTGGTAGGGTAATCATGAACATCTCTGTTGAAAATAATAAACTGTTTAAAATAAGTAATGGTAAGTGTGTACAATCTATTGCGAACAGAGAACCAATTTAAAGAGCTTAACAAGATATTGGTGTAAGGCGCTGCTCTCAATATAATTCTCATGCAACGATCCTGGAGTTTCTGAAATATATTGAAATGAAATGAAGTTTCATTAATTAGTAAAATAAAATGTGGCTGAATAATAGTATTATAAACTATTAACTTTTATTGATATGACAAATTTGCCGACACTCTGCTAAAAAATACAACGTTTTTGCAATTTTTTTCTCTATGTAATCACAATGTGTTTGAAATGTAAGCAAATTGTCAATCTATAGGCCCAAATATTCAGTACAAGTTACAATTTCAATAGCAGATAGATTACTGAACCCAAACAATTGACCTGAGAACATTTTAATCAGGAAGTTTAAATTTTTTCACCCACACGAACCACGAGGTAGCAACACATACTGGAACCAATCACTGAAATTCGGCAACAGAACCCCAACAGGCTTGTGAAAGTCTTACGCAAACATTGCGAGAAGTTTTCGACTGAAATTGAAATGAAATGAAATATCAATTCACAATTCACAACAAAGCATATAGGTAGGCAGACAGTCTCAGTTTCCTAACAATTCGTACTATTATAGATTCTTATAAAGTCTAAATTTTCCTTAGGCACAACCAATCAAAAATCACTTAAATAACCCAAATGAAATTCTATACATACATATACATTTTTAGATTACTTATTTATTACTACACTGCCTAACAGGAAAACTTCCCAATTACAAAGCAGGAAAATATAAAAGCATAAAACATAAAAGAACTTAAAAATAACATAACAGTACACATTATAAAAATTCAGAGTTAACAAATAACAAGCAAAAATAAAATAAAATAAATAAAAGAGTACAAATTAAAATCATAATTGCACTATTGCACAACATAGTACAGCGGTATTAGGGAGTGGTAGTGAAAATGATGTTATGTGCTATTAGCGGAAAATGTACAGAAATGTCTGCGGATTTGTGGAATTGTGGTATTAAAGATATCAAAGTCTTTGTTATGATTATTATGAGTTCTTTATTTTATTTATTTATTTATTTATTTAACGGGACATGCCCAATCGAACATTTTAGAACTTATACTGATAAAATTTACAAACAAATTTCAATACAACTGAACTTACGATTAAAATAAAACTTAACATAAAATACATGATAAAATCAGACAATATGACAATTAATACCTCTAAGAACAGATCTCAACTGGCTTAAAGATAGGAAAAACACATCACTCGGCAGCTGATTGGCCAGCATCATCATCCGGTTCAAGGAGTTGAATCTACCATATGTAGTACGATGGTGCTCAACCTGAAAGGTGCTACCACCCCTCAGTACCCTAGCCGGAACTTGAAAATTGACATTGAATAGGAGATCCTCACTTTGTATAATATTATAGATGAGTTTGTAAATAAACATTATATCAAAACTATCACGTCGTTTCTTTAGAGTCTCCAGGTTTAACAACCTTAACAACACATCATAATCTACTAATTCACTCTCAATTCTGAGCTTAAATGCAATATATCTCAAAAATCTTTTCTGGATTCGTTCAATGGAGTCTATATGCACATTATAGTGAGGTGACCATACACAGGTGCTGTTTTCAAGTTGGCTTCTAACAAAAGAGATATACAGAGTTTTAATTGCCAATATATTCGTAAAATAACGTGTATGTCGTTTAATAAACCCTAACATTTTAAAAGCTTTACTACAGCAGGCCTGAATATGATCAATAAAAAGTAGTTTTTTGTCAAAAATTATTCCCAAGTCTCTTACCCTATCAACCACTTCTACAGCCTCTTGTCCTATAAGATATCTATTTACATTAGATTCAATTTGCTTGGTAAATTGGATGTACAAACACTTATTTGCATTCAAGGACATTCCATTACAATCACACCACTTACAAAATCTATTAAGGTCCTCTTGCATCTCTCTACTAGAATCAGCTGTAATGATAGTTTTGAAAAACTTCAGATCATCAGCATATAAAAGAAATTGACAATGATGGAAACATGAGCCAATATCATTAATGAAAAGATTAAAAAGAAGAGGTGCAAGATGGCCTCCTTGAGGCACCCCAGAAGTAACATCAATGACAGAGAAATGGAATCTCTTAACCCTTACAATCTGTTCTCTATCCGTCATGTATGAGTACAGCCAAGATAACAGTGCGCCCCCAATACCATACGCATGCAACTTGTCTCGCAATATGTCATGGTTGACTCTGTCAAATGCCTTGGAGAAATCCGTGTAAATGGCGTCAATCGCGACCCCACTCTCCAAAGCACCCGACAAAGCTTTTTCATACACTATAAGGTTAGTAGTTACAGACAAACCACTCAAGAAACCATGCTGTTGCGGAATAATAACGTTTTTAAACTTAAATGCCAAAATTTCTGTTACCAGAGATTTAAAGATCCTAGCAAAATGACACATTACTGAAATAGGCCTATAATTACCAATATCACCTCTATTGCCCTGGCCCTTATAAATCGGAGTAATATATGCTGACTTCCAGTATTTGGGAAAAATACCATCAGAGAGAGACTGATTATAAATCAGCCACAAGGGTCTTGAAATGGCAAATGCAATACCCTTTACAAAACCAGGAGACAGACCATCAGGCCCTGGGCTCTGTGTCACATCAATCTGAAAAAGTTTTTCAAATACATCACTTATATTCAAGGACAAAGAGTTGACATCAACCACATGTCCAAATGGGAACTTGGATACCACATCCCCATCACGAGAACCATCACCCACTGATGATGGTGCATACACGGAGGAAAAATGGTCTGCAAACAATTGCGCAATACCCTGCCCATCAGTGCATGTGTCTGCACCAAGAAACATGGTTGATGGCAACTCACCATCCCTCCTCAAACAATGTATGTATCTCCAGAAAGCATTAGGATCCTCTCTGATGGCATCTTCAGTTCTAGAAATATAATCAGTGAAACATTTCTTGGCTTGAACCTTACATACACATCTTAATCTACTAAAATTATTATAATCTAATAAGGACTTGCTTTGCCTATATTTCATATGAGCAATTTTCTTTTGAATTATATTTGTTTTTAATTCAACATCGAACCAGATAGGGAATTTAAACTTATTTTTAGTTTTTCTCTTTGGCACAAAATTCTCAATTAAGGAGTTTAGTACATTGTATATTTTTTATTTTTTATTTTATTTATTTTTATTTATTTATATATACATTAGATCTACAATACTATAGTTGCTTAATAAATAGAGCTAGCTATACAAAATTATTTGAGACATATGAAAAAAACAAAAACAAACCTACTGTCAGTTACTAAATAATATTTTACAATATTATAGGACCAATGTTTCAGAAAGCACCTAGATGACTGAACATCTGTATGTGCTCAAGACTAGATTTATAAAATTGTTAGGCTGAAATAAAAATAAGAGAGACATTACTAAAAAATGCAAGAACAAATTTTGGATTCAGCCTCAGAAAAGCGACATAAAACTATGTTTGTTATCAAAAATAAAAGATCTACATGTTATCTTAAATAATTTGTATCTGGTAACATTTTTTATTTCCAAAGGGATAAGATTATAAATTTTAGGAGCCAAGTAATTTGCAAACCGAAGGTTAGCATTTGAGCAGCTATTGGGTATCATTGTTTGCATATTTTCCTTACCTCTAGTATGATATGGATGGTTAATGTAGTTCCTTAAAACTTGATTCTTATATACAAAGGAAGATATTTCTAAGACGTATAGAGAACGTACATCAAATATCTCTTTGGAGTAGAGAAGTACAGTTGAAAAACGTTTATTCTTCTTATAAATTGTTTTTAGAATATAATTTTGCGCAACATTCAATGGTTTCAAAGCGTTTTCATACAGACCTCCCCACACAACAATGCCATATCTCATTAATGCCTCGACAATAGTTTTGTAAACAGAGATCAGAAAATTTTTTGTCAAAATATTTCTTAAAATGTAAAATTTATAAATTAGTTTTCTTATATTTTTCGTAAGGTTAGTAACCTGCTGGTTCCACTTTAAGTGTTTATCAACTATAATCCCCAAATATTTTGTTGAGGAAACTTCTTTAATAATGTCATTTAAGTTATCTATTTTAATATGTTCGAAGTTTGGGCGATTGCTTTCATTTAATGAGAAGGCTATGTAATTTGTTTTCTTTACATTAAGAGATAATTTGAAAGTGTCTAACCATTCTTTTATTTTGCTAATTCCATTAATTGCGCTGTTTTTTGTGTCATACCAATCTTTGCCAGAAAAGATAGCTACAGTGTCATCAGCATAAGATATTATGGAGCAGTTGTTTAATTTTAGATTTGTTAGCGAATTAATATATGTAATGAAGAGTAGTGGCCCCAACACAGTACCCTGTGGAACGCCTATTCTAACGTTTAAGGGATCACTCAACGTATCCTCTATTTTTACCAATTGCTTTCTACTATCAAGATAACTTTGAAAGACATTCAACACAGCACCCCTAACACCGCACCTGTGCAAAACATCCAAAAGCAAGCCATGAGGAACCGTGTCGAATGCCCTTGCCAAGTCTAGAAACACGCTTATGCACTTTTTATTATTCTCCAGATTATCTGTTACTTGTTTAGTCAATTGATACAGCGCATCAGTGGTCCCCACACCACCAATAAACCCATACTGATTGTTTGAAAGCATGTTATTTATTTGCAAAAAATTTAAGAGTCTGTCTTTAAGACATTTCTCAAATACCTTAGCGAAGTTATTTATTAGGCTTATTGGCCGGTAGTTTCCAATATTTCATTTATCTCGCGACTTATAAATTGGGGTCACTATTGAGATTTTAAACTGGTCTGGGACTATGCCACTCTTAAAAATTAAATTTATAATATGTACAAGGGGAGAAATTAAATAAGTATGTGTTTTTTTAATAGTAACACTCATCATATCAATACCCGGGGCACTATTATTTTTAAGGCTGTATATTTGTTTTATGATTTCATTACTATTTACAGGTTTCAAGAATAAGGACGATAAAGAATGGGATGTAATTTTATATTCATTAATTGGAGTTTTAATTTTGTTAAGCATGTCGATACCGATGTTTGTGAAATATTCATTGCAGTAATTTGCCATGGTTCTGTTATCTGAGAAATCGTTGGAGTTATTTTTAATGGGTGGTAATATTTTTTGTTTATGCGATGAGTTATCTGTTGCCTCAGATATGAGTTTGTATACTTTTTTTAAGTTACATCCTGCATCCTCTATTTTATTTTTATAATAATCATGTTTACACTTTTGTATTACTTTATGCAAATTATTTCTATATTTTTTATATTTTTGATAGTCGAGATCATTGTATGTGATTAATAGGTTTTTTTTCATTTTATCTCTATATTTCTTCTATAATTTCAAAATTTTTTTCTACACCAAAAGTTAACAAGGAATCCCAATGAACACATAAAAGACACTCATTAATGACACCATAATTACAATTTGAAAAGTCAAAAATCTCATCTTCATATTCCAATATATCACAGAGCGAGCGAATCACATTGCAGGTTGACAATAAGAGCAGGATGATGCCTATCACAGTTCAATATGAGATCTACAGCGCATTCCACCGTATCCTGTAGGCTGTCAGTAAACACAAGTTCTGCACATAACATGGAGTGGTGAAAAATTAAGTTTGTTTGTTCGAGCCCTTGGCAGAGAAAAGGTCATATTTTGTCGTGATGATAAGCGAGGGACCAGAAAACCAATTTTGTTTAATATATCAGAACAGTCGATCTGGTTATGTGGTAACTTAAACAGTCCTGCGGGACAAGGATTGCATATCAAACATTTCCAGTAAAATCTCTTTCGGGTATCCCTGAGGAGGATATATGCCATGAGTTTTCAAGTATAGTAGTTTCAGGAATCTACGCTGAACTCTTTCGAGATCATCAACATGTGTATTATACTCGGGTGACCAAACTACAGAAGCATATTCTAATTTCGACCTGACAAAAGCGAAAAATAGTGTTTTAAGAGTATGGATGTTTCGAAATTCACGGCTCAACCTGGCAATAAATCCAAAGGTCTTGGTTGTTTCTGAAATTATAGATTCATAGTGTTTTGTGAATGATAACTTATTGTCAAAAGTGATGCCCAGATCACAAAAACAATCAGGTCGATTTAAAATTGTTTGATTTATTGAGTAGTTGTACAGAAATGGATTTGTTTTTAAGGTGAACGATAACACCTCATACTTGTTGATGTTCAGAGAAAGTTTGTTTAGGGTGCACCATTCGATTAAGGTATCCAAGTCTCTTTGGAGTTTTATACAGTCTTCAATCGAGTTTATGCGTAAGAGAAGTTTGAGATCATCTGCATACAGGAGTGCCATTGCTTTAAGTTTAAGACATACATCGTTTATGAAGATATCAAATAATAGTGGCCCAAGCACACACACTTAAAAGTAGAGAGAGAATTTGATAGTTTCACTTCAGGTGGCAGATGATTGTAATCCTGAAAGGCCTTGAAAAATAAGGAATTCATAGAGCTCTTATGGTTAGTTCTAGCTATGTATATATCATCAGTGTATCTTGTTCCGTACCTATGTACATTTCTATTAAAATTGATCAAATCATCAAAATACTGAGGTGCCAAGTGATTAATAATTTTATATATAAAGATCATACTTAAAAAGTAAATTCGTTTTTGGACCGGAAACCAATTCAAAATTTCAAGCATATCGGAGGTTGCAGTAAATCGACTAGCTCTCAGGATTACTCTCATACCACGGTTTGGAAGCTTTTGAAGCCCTTGCATTTAATTCATATTGAACATATATAAGATTGAAGCACAAAAGTCACAGTGAGGCTGACTAATAGCATTATAGACAAAAATTATTGTCTGGATAGATATACTTCTTGAAATTCTACTAAAGAAATAAAGTCTTTTTGCGATCTTTTTTTGAATGTACTCAAAGTGTTCCCCAAAACTCAAGCAAAAATCAAATTCAATTCAAATTCAAATTCAAAAGCCTTTATTAGTTCCATTATATTATATCACAATTATAATATATTTACCTTTAGGTGTGGGACGTGCCTTTGTATAAAAAAAAACTAAAAGTTAATTAGGAGAGTAAAAATCAAGAGTAAAAAAATAAAATAAAAAGTATATGCATTACAATTTAACTTGAGTCCCTAACAACACATATAACCGTAGTTAATACTAGCAGTACTACACAAAAAGACATTAAATAAAATAGAAAAAAATGACATTGACATTTAAAATTAAGACATTTACAATTACTGTCACAACCTAGCTGAGATTGTCGCTGAGATATTTTTCCGCTGCATAGTATGCTTTTTGAATTAATATTTTCTTAAACGCTGCCTTAAATTTGCTTGACGTGTAGTTTCTGATTCTCAGAGGAATTTGATTAAATATTTTTATCACCGCCCAGTTGACATTTTTTTGAATATAAGAAAAATTGGCTCGAGGACCAATTAAATCTGATGTGATCCATGTGGAGTAGTAATGATCCCTAATTTCCCCAATAAACAGGTCGTTATTATTCTTTACGAACAATTTGGGATGTATGCTTCCATTCCTGAGGAGATTACTTGCGTGATCTCTTCGCAGCAGACTGACGGGTCGTCAGTGCCAAAGCAGACGTCGAGCCAAGGAAAATCTAGGTAGAACTCCCTTAGATCGTCCCAGTTTGCAGAATTGTAATGCCAGATTTTGCGAGGCAATAGTGGGTCCTTCTGTATGAGTGGCAATTCACACACCGTTGTAATAAGTTTGTGGTCGGAAGTACCTAATGGCGGACCAACTGTAATTTTGTACTGGTCAGGATTGGTGGTTAGAAAAAGATCCAGGAGGGCGGCGAATTCGCCCCTCTCTGAGATTCGAGTTGGTTCGTCTACAAGTTGAGTAAGCCCGCAGCTGACGGCAAATGCTTCAGCTTCTCTACCTTCGTTGTCGGTCTTGTTGTGATATTTGAGCCAGTTTGTGTTGTGGGCATTGAATTCTCCCAGAACGATTATTTCTGAACTGAGGTGATCGACCTGTATTGAGTCAAAAGTGGTAGCTAGTGTTGAGAAAAAGCTTTGGTAGGCTCTATCGCTCGGAGGGCGATAGAAGACAACATATAAACTTGGTTAATACCTTGGCGGTGAACTTCAGCCACATGACGTCAAGGTTGTTCGGTTCGAGTGTTTCCTCGCAGTGACCTAAAAGGTCGCTTCGTACAAAAAGGCATATTCCGAACTTATGTCTAAATCGGGTATGTAATTCGTAACCAGGATAGGGGTAGTTCACTGTTGTTGTTGTAGAACATACTTGTGTTTCTGTAAGGGCTAGTATGTGTGGTCTATTTGCTTGTAGATGTTGGTGTACCGAATTTATGTTTGTATTTAGGCATCTTATGTTGCAGAAATCTATTCTAAATTGGTTCGGTATCTTTGCTATCTGTGAAATGCGGAATGAGGGGCTCCCAGGGCCACCCAGCGCCCGGAGATCCGAATGGCCGGGGAGTTTACTTCCGGAATATTTTGATCCTGGAAACACCATCATGTCCATATATTCCTACTGTGGAAGCCGGGAACACCAGCGCGGAAGCGGGACGTGATTTGGGAAAACCACTTAGCGCCTCCCAGTTCTGGTGGGGTGGTCTTTCACCGGACGATGCGAGTAGGCGTATGCATCTACCACCTGGGGCCGCTTCCACTGGAAGCAACGGCCTCAGACTCATTGCTCTGGTTGTCCCTAGTCTGACAGGGGTAAAAATGGGGTTTGTTGGATCACTCCCCAGTGATCAGCTCCAGACTTTGTATGGTGTTCATTCTGGAAAATATGCCGATCTTGTGTAGTGGAGTAACCGAACTGAATGAGATGCGTTTTGCTTACGTTCATAATAAGGTTGTTGGCAGCAAACCAGCTTTCCAGGGTGGTCAGTGTTTCAAAGATTACAGTATTTGGATCCAAATCCTTAGGCAGTGAGAAAACCACTGAGGTGTCATCTGCGAACTGTACCATATGGTGGTTTATCAGTTGTGGTAGCTCATTGGTATAAATTATATATAGAAGTGGCCCCAAAGGAGGGGCCACCCTGTTTAATGAGCTGCCAATTTGAAGCTATACGCTCCCCTTTGTTGGACATGTCAATCACACACTGCTCCCTATTGTAGAGATATGATCTTATGAGCTCCAGTGCTACACCTCTTATACCATACCGTTCAAGTTCAAACAAAAGTAATCTGTGACTGACACTGTCAAATGCTTTTGATACATCAATACACATTGCCAAGGTTTGCTGGTTGCTGCTTAATGATTCTAATATTTTTGTCAAGGCTTGATAAGTTGCGCGAATGGTAGATTTTTTCCTACGAAAACCATTCTGAACATTTGAAAAAATATTATTTGATTCAAGAAATGGCAACAGGTCTATAATTTTTTATTTCTGCATTATCACCTTTTTTGTAAATTGGTTTAATCAATGCTAATTTTTATTTTGTTGGAAAAATACCTGAATTCAAAGTTAGATTTGTTAAATATGATAAAATTGGAGCAAGCTCCTTTGAGCAGTACATCTGAACCAGTAGATTTTTTGTTTTTGATGTGCTTTATGATATTTTTAATTTCATAGGAGTTAGTAGGATTTTAAACAATTGATTTACTAAAGTGTTGAACGTAGTCAAGAGCATGCCCATTTTCTACATTGAGAAATGGACAAGCATTGATGTAATAATTATTAATATTGTCAAGAACTTCATTTTTAGTTTTATGTATTTCCTAAAGCAAGGTTTTTTAAAACAGATTGATTTTTAGTTTTATTTGCATTTGTATAGTTCTTCACTAGATTCCAGATTGTCTGACCAGGATTTTTTGATTGCACAAGTTTCTCAATATTTGACAATTTTTTAGCCTTATTTACAACGTTCTTTAAGATACTTGAATACCTTTTATAGTGCTCATAGGAAATTTCACCATTTAACATACCTCTATATAGCATTCGCTTGTTTTGAGAAGAAATTTGCATCCCATTTGTTATCCATAATTTGGTTTTTGTGTTTTTACTTATCACTTTTTTTTGAAAGCACAACTCGAACAGCTGCAGGAATTGACCTATTAAGAGGTCATAGGCTTGGTCAGCATGCTGTAATGAAAGAACATTGCTCCATTTGAGTGAGGTCAGTTCATTTTTAAATTGGCACATTTTAGCTTTGGAGAATATTCGTTTTTGGAGAGATATAGGCTCATTTCTCGATAGAACCCCAGTGAGGCAAACCTCAATTAACTGAGCCTCATGGTCTGATATTGCAGTTTGAATGATTGTAGCTTTAAACACTGTATCAATATTCACAAATATAGGTATTATCCAAGAGAGTCTGTGAGAAAGGTGTTACTCTAGTAGGACCAAATATGGATTGTTTTAAATTGAAACTATTCAGAAGATCCAAAAACAATTTAGTATTGATTGAATTCTCCAAGAGATCAATATTAAAATCTCCACACAGAAATATTTGGTGTCTATAATATGTGTTCTGAACAAAACGCAGTATATCTGCTAAGACATCTAAGAATTGTTATACGTTACCTTGAGGAGGTCTATATATACAAAGAACAACAATCCTTTGGATACCATTTTCAATGGAAGAACATTCAACAAGGCCTTCGACGCTCAGGTCTACAATGTCCCTAACTTCATTATAGCTGTCTTCAACTTCTTTCTTAACAAGGATACAGGAACCCCCATGTTTTGTTGAGCTTCTGGCGAAGGCCGATATTAATCCATATCCATCAACCTTCAAAGTCCCGATTACCGCGTGGCTATACCAGTGCTCAGTGACACAAATGATGGTAGGATATTTCAAGGTTTCCTGAATGTTTACTTCCAATTCATTTATCTTGTTTTTAAGGCATTGGAAATTTTGATGAAGTAAGGCATGGGAGGTCGTCTTAGGTGCAGAAAATCGTTTATCGTTATTCCCGGGCCCCAGATGTCTACTGACATAACTCTTGATTTGATGTTGGTTGGCACTTCAATTTTAAAACAGCTTTTAAATTTGCTTTTCCGCGTCACCATTTTCTCACACTTGCACAAGGTTTGAAATTTTGTCTTTATGTAGTTTGTCAGTTCTTCAGCACTCGCTTCTGGATCAAGCCCAGATAAGAACAAGCAGGACATTTTTTATGCTACCTTTAGACTAAAGTCTGGACAATTCCCCAACACTGGTGCAGGCCTTGGTCTTTTCGAAAAACTACTTTTCCGACTTTGTTTTTGCCATCCTTCCTCATCAGATATGGAGTCTTTTTTTTTCTTGCTTTGCGTGTTCCAGATGTTCTTTTAGCTTGTGGACCTTATTTTGATTTGGATTCTCATTTCTCATCGATTTTCTGCTATCATCTGTCCGAATCAGAGATTGCACGTTTGGTTCCCACCTTGTGACTTCTTCAAGTTGAGTTTCCATCTTTTCGGATTCCTTTTCAAAAACCGCCTCAGAATCCTCGCCGATTCCATCTGTTAGCGCCAACGCCAAGCACTCAAGGATTGAGTTAACCCTGATATGTTTGTCAGCTCTGATGAATTGGACTGCTTCTTCGGATCATTAGCTCCCATCACAATGACGATTTCTGGTGAGTCAGTGTGAGTCAATTGGTTTGTGACTGTTTCGGACTTTGTTGTTCTATTGGCTGACCGACTTTTATTTGTAGCCTGCCTTATGTTTCCGGAAGGCGGATCTTTCGACACTTCCGATTGTAATTTCCGGTTTAAAATTTCAAAATAGACAATTTTATCTTCTAGAAGCCCGTTTGAGATCGAGAAATATACCTACAACATATTTATTAGCGTCAATATCAGTCTTAATTTTATTTAACGTTAACTGCAATGCAGATTCACATGAATGTTTTTCACATGAATGTTTTTCACGAAAGGCAGATTGATTATTTATTAAAATAGAATTACTAATAACATGATTTAACAACTGTTAATAAACAATTTTTTCCAGAAGTTTCTCTATCGGTGGGAGTGTATTTATTGGCCTAAATTCACCAGCTGTATTAAATAAATAAAATAAATAAATAAATAACGTCTTTATTTTTCTCATGCATATAAATGTACATGGTACAACATATATGCACGAAAGAGAAGCAGATGGCCAAGTTTAACCAAGTGGTCATTCCCCTACTTAACCATGTACAGCCCTCGGTGCTTACAATAAAGCAATAAATCTATAACTAAATAGAATTAGCATTTCCACACACAGCAAAACATAAGTATGTCTATAATAAATAAACAAATAAACATTTTAAAGATTTAACAAGTAGTTCTTGAATTCTAATCCTAATTTATTTCTATTGCACAGTCTGAATTTCATAGGAACCGAATTATACAAATGGACCGCATTATAAGTAAAACCCCTTTGGTATTATAGCTGTCCTATGGTAAGGTAGTGAAAGAGTAGCTGTATCTCTCAAAACACAAGCATGCTTACTATGTCTAAACTCAAGTTTATTATACAAATGTTAGTGCACTTGTGTAAGCGCAATGTATTTTTATTTATTTGTCGTGATTCTAAGTGTAATACTCATGAAGTCTAAATATTTTCAAATATGAACTTGCGCAATCATTATTTCGAACCTTCTAGAGTCACGGGTCTGTGCTGCACTCTGATCGATAACGTATTTACAGCTAACTCTGACGATAACTCTGGATTTATTTTTTTCTGACCACAGAGCCCAGATTTTGCACTTTGAGCCTCGTGAGTATGTTGGTAGCACAGAGCTCCCTTCTAGGGAGAGATTTTTTTCTCTAGAAATTAAAAATAGCTTTACTTAATTACTTGCTTTCAAAAGAACAGTGGCTACCTAAGTTGCATCAACTAGATCTAGAGGGCAAATTCACCTAGCTTTTTTTAAATCTTTTACAGTTTGTTTGACATGTCATTCCCAAATCAGAACGAACTAACTAAATCTACAAGGGGTAAACATAATCTTTGGATAACTCCAGAACTTATCAATAAGGCAGCTTCACAGACGAGTAAAGTACTCAAATAATAAGTCAAAGTCAAAATATAGCTTTAATGTCATAATAACAATATATAGTTGTTGACAAAACCATTAGAAAAATAGAATTTAAAGTCATACATAATATAAAGTTCATAAAAGTCTATTAAAATGAAGCTAAAACTAGATTGGGAGCGAGAGAGTCATTATAAAATTCTCTGAAATTGTAATATGCCGTATCAGCCAAAAACTTCCTTGTTTACCTCCTGAACCCTTTATCAGATTGCAGCCCTCTTAGCCTTATAGGAATATGATTGAAAAGTTTTTTAACTCTGTATATAATGGAACTTTTAATTGTTCTGAATGCGGGATAGGCAATCTGAGAGTATAAGTCCGGCGGGTATTGTAAGGACCATTCAAAGAAAACTCGCTTCTATATTTCTTAAAGATTAGACAGACTGTTTCCAAAATAAACAGGTAACACAACAAGATTGCATGTCTTAAAAATAACGTGCGGCAGGAGTCACGAGCCTTGGTTCCATATAAACATCGAATTGCTCTTTTTTGCAACACAGACACTGAATTGAAAAGGTAATCAGAACAAGAGCTCCAAAAACAAATGTCATATAGTGAAAACCTAAAAGCCCTTTACAAAGAAAGTACTATGTTACATAAAAAATATTACCGTCGCAAAAAAGCTTATTACTCTAAAAAAACTTCTAATATTAACTATTATTTTAGCAAATGTACCGTTATTTGCTCCTCCCAGGATCTCGCATTCTAATAACACCTTTTACCAGAATTTTTGCAGTGCCAATTACGGGTTGAACTCATTTCTGTCATGGTCCATTAGGTTGACCAACTCCCCTAATGATTTAAACTTTTTTTCGCCTCTTCAAAAACTTTATTCTAAACTAAAATTTTCTATATTATAGGGTTGGATGTTGGTATTTATTTAATAATTGGGAACTGTGTTTGGTGTACCCCTGGTTATTTGTTATTTTATTGTCATTTATTATGTCATAGTTTTATACTCTCTTTTTAATTTTATAAGTCTGTGTTATGAATTTTATTATTGTAAGTTTATTGTTATAATGGGTTTCGATTCATGAATAAATAAATAAATATTAGTAAAAGTGCGTGGGACAGCATAAAACTTAAGAGAAAATCAATTCCCGATCGAATTGTGCACTGCGGCGGGGAAGTGACAGGACAGGATGAGATCACTCATGCCTTATTGTAAATGTGCCTCAAGGACTGTCCTGTGTACCGCACTTCATGGCTCAGACGATCTTTACTCTTACGTCTCTTTTCATTTTGGAGACGTCTTCCCGTGTTTTTAAACATCGCACCAGGCTGCAGGGTCCTACACCGCAGCATGTGACTCGCCGAACTCATAATTTACCCCTACCGATTCAAACAAGTACTTTGGTGAAAAAGTCACAGGTATATGAGGGTCGCAAAGTTTTTAATCATCTGCCAATTAGTTAACGGTTAATTAATTGAAAACTGTTTACTTAC
Source organism: Pissodes strobi (assembly GCA_016904865.1). NCBI lineage: Eukaryota > Metazoa > Arthropoda > Insecta > Coleoptera > Curculionidae > Pissodes > Pissodes strobi. The sequence goes on along the minus strand of MU184144.1, from coordinate 134,078 downwards.
AGATTACTTAAATAAAACAATACTTTTAACTAAACCATACTATGGTATGGATGAGTTCTACCGGGACGTCCTTGAGGATGTTATATATTTTCTTAATTTCTTTTTTGTTGTATTTTTGTATTTTACACTATTTTATTTTTTTATATTTTACTATGTGTTTTACAGTGTATTTATTCGTTTTCTCTCTTATTTTATTCTCTTCAATCTGTTTTGAACAATTTATGTCTTTAGGTACACATGCTTTGTTGACAAAATGTATATTTTGAAACAGTGAAGTACTTTTTGAATTGAATTGAATAAAGACCTAGCTGTCAGGCAGGAAAGCTGGTCCTTCAAACCTACCTATCGCAACGTTGACACATATGATAAAAAAGATCTCCCATGAAGACTTTAGGGCAAGTTGGGAATGAAACAAGCAACTGTCAACTTGCCAGGGACCTACTAAGCTACCCCAATGAGTCTGCAGCAAAGGCATACCTGGGTATGTCAAGGCGGAACCTACGATTCATGGGGGATTCTGACTGGACAATGCCAGCTAAGAAAACATCTCTACATAATGAGGTTATGCGAGACACCTCTATGCGGAGGCTGTGAACAGGAGGACGAAACCGTATCTGCTCTGCGATTGCGACGCCGTTTCGGAACTAAGGGAATCAATTTTAGGAGACCGATGGCCAACCATGGCTTTTCTCAGGACAGGCTGGGCGATGGTCTAGATGGATTGGTTGACCTATGTAGATAGGACGCACAGGGGGTTTAATGGGGTCTAAGTGTCGTAGCCTTTCCAGGCCACCCTCTCATCATTTCCAGATTCCATAAGCTATGATTTTGTTGGGTGATGGTGGACTGTCTGGGTCCGGTTGGTCAAATGTTAGCGCGGGCGTTCCCCAAGGTAGTGGACTGGGGCCTATCTTGTTTATTCTGTTTAGAAACGACCTACCTCTACTAGCCAGCGATAGTTATATGACTGATCGATTATGAGAGTGTTTGTACCAAAGCAAACGAGTGTGTAAGAGATATTATTGAGTGGTGTGCGAGAAATGGCCTTGGCCTGATTAGCGGCTTAGGTAGTAGATGCATAACTCTACTCGCATCGTTCGGTGAAGAGTGCTTAGTGGTTTTTTCAGATCAGGTTCCGCTTCCGTGCTTTCGGCTTCCACAGTAGGAATCCGCCCGCAATCTCCGGGCGCTGGGTGGCCCTGGTGCCCTTCATGGAACGTTTCACAAGTAGTAAAGATACGGAATCAATTTAGAATAGACTTCTGCAACATAAGATGCCTAAATACGAACATAAATTCGGTACAACATCTACAAGCAAATGGACCACACTTACAGAAACACAAGTATGTTCTACAACGACAACAGTAAACTACCCCTACCCTCGTGATGACCTACACTCCCGCTATAGACATATGTTCAGAATGTGCCTTTTTGTCCGAAGCGACCTTTCGTGTCACCTTGAGGAAACGCTCGAACCGAACAACCTTGACGTCATGTGGCAGTTCATCGCCAAGGGATTATTTATTTATTTATTTATTAACGGGTAACATATTTTTACAATTATTAAATTAATTCATTGTAATTACAAATTCCTTAACTTACACTAAACTAAACTAATATAAAAAAAACAGAAGAGAAGAAGAAAACAATTAAAAAGAAATCATAGAAAATTCAAATTCCATACAATGTAATATGTGAGAGGATGACGCAATAATCATTGGCTCGGATTGGTTCGAGCTAGTTGAGTTTTTAAATTTCTTAGAGAAATATGAAACAAATCTAGATTTGACTTGTTGCCCTGATGAGTAAGTCTCGCTATGGGAGAATGTTTTCCATAATTGCACGATAAGATATATTTGCTTCTTGTATTCCTTGGTGGGATAAAAATGCCAATTTGAGTCAAAAGGGCTGGGCAGTCAGCATTAATCATTGTATGCAGGATTGTCAAATCGGCATTAGATCTTCCAATAGAAAGTTTGGGTGAGTTGGTAATTTCTCTTAAAGAAGTTGCAGAGAAATCCAATGATGAAATATTTAATTTATTGGAAATATAACGCGGAAATCTATTCGGTACCATTTCTGTCGAGTGGATATGATACTCATAGGTTGGTGACCAAACAGAGAAGAGAAAATCGATCTCACAAGAGACTGGCATAATATTTTAAGAGTAAAGATATTTGAAAAGTTTCTACCCATTCCGCAAATATTCCTAAAATTTTTAGAGATTTGTTGATAATATGCGCAAAATCAAGCTTTGGATCAAAAATTGCACCCAAATCTTTAGCATTGTTGATCGATTCAAGGACCTCCCTGCATAGTATATGGAAAACTTATCTTATTATGAGTATGATCTCTAAAAAGAACATGGTTTGACATTTACTAATGTTGAGATCTAAGCGATTACCCTTGCACCACCTAGCGAGGCCATCCAAGTCTGCCTATAATGAATGACAATCCGCGATAGAATTAATTATTTTGAATATTTCACAATCATCCGCAAATAATAGAAAGGGACATTTTAAGTACAAATCTAAATCATTAAGATGTTGAATAGTAACGGCCCTAGATGGCTTCCCTGCGGCACCCCCGAAGTAACTGCAAACCCATCCGAGACTGTGCCCTTTAACCGCACAAGCTGAGTACGTCCAGACAGACAGGTAGCACCCAAACTACCTCAGCATGTGTCCACTAAAACCAAAAGCCTCCAGTTTCGCACCTCAAATTTTTATATCCACTGTATCAAAAGCCTTGGAAAAATCTGTGTAGACTACATCCACCTGTGAATAATCCTCCAAGGCACCCGAGACAAACTGAGTGAAACACATTAAGTTTGTTGCAGTGGACCTACCCTTGTAAAAGCCATGTTGCTGATTGATTAAAATGACAGCAATAGCACTTTGGAATATTAAAATAACGCTTAGTGTAAAAAGTACATTTCAAATTCATTAAAATTGAGAAAAAACTACGTACACGTTATTTTTGTTGTTCCAAAGTCATGGAACATTTAGTCAATCAGCAACTACTAAAGTACCTAGAGACCAACAGAATAATTAGCGATAACCAGTACGGTACAGAGAGATCGACAGGAGATATATTGGCCTATGTCACTCATATATAGAGGAAAGCATTTGAGAACTACGGAGAATCTCGAGCGATTGCGCGGCATTCGACAGAGTTTGACATGACTGATTGCTCAACAAACTGCCGTCCTTCCAACTGCCACCGTATCTGCAGCTGGTTTGCAGTTGATGGACACATTGCAGACACATTTACCATTAATGGTGTTCCTCATCTATATTAATGACTTACTGACCGAAACCAATAATCCCACAGTCTTGCAGATGATAGTTTCCTCATCTCCCAATTTAGATCAGAAAAAAACCTTTACCAGCGACTCAGACTTATCACCGCAGACAGGGGCAGATTACAGCACTTAATCCAGATCTGGAGAGGGTTCGAACTTGAGGCGATAGAAATGTGGTCCAGTTCAATGCAGCAAAAACCCAAGCGGCCACGTTTACCCAGAAAGCAAATACGGCGAGCCCTCACATCATTATGGCAGGATCGACCAGCCCTTCATCCTCGTCAATCGGACTAGTGGGTGTCTCGGTCAACAGCAATATCTCCTGGCATGACCACGTTGCTAACATCGCAAAATCATCCTCGCATTGGTATGCTATTTCGCCACAAAAAACTGTGCACACCGCAGCAGCTGCTCTTGCTCTACAAAGCGCAAATTGCTTAGAATATTGCTCATACATCTGGGGTGCCGCACCTAAGTACACCCTAAAGCTGCTGGGTTCCATGCAGAAGACAGCTGTGCGTCTCGTCGGCGACCAGGAGTTGATCCGTGATTTAGATAGTCTGGAACATATGGTCCAGGTCTTCCTGTTTTACAGATATTTTCACGGCAGATGTTCCCAGGATTTGACCCGCCTCAGCTCGCCCCCAGCAACGCCTGTCAGACAGTCACGACAGACGACAAGAGCGCACCCGTTCGTTGTACAACTGGAAACACGTAGAACATTACAAGCACCCCTTTGTTTGGCGCACTGCATCACTGTGGAACTCACTCCCAGGACATCTGTTTCCCCTAATTACAAACTACAGCTATTGAAGAACCGTGTCTTCAATTAACATCTTCGCGCACGTACCGCTCGTCGAATGCCATAGTGTGTACGCCACTGCCATGAAAAAAATTAGCCGAGAAGGCCAAATCCCCGACTAAATCCATGATGATGTCTTACATTAATCGAAACCCTATCCAGTTCTCTAAAGATGATCAGCATTAGTTGAAACTGAAGATGCACAGCTTTGCTCGAAACTCTGTCTAAATCAAGGAATTGTAGTATGACACCGGATATTGCATAATTAGTTGTTTTAATTGTCGCCGGGTTTCACGCGTTACCTTTTGGTTATACTCAGGAGCCATAATTAGTTAGTTTTGAATTGTAACTATAAAGATTGTGAAGCCAGGCCTAAGACACTTTGTGAAACTGTATCGTACTTAAGTTTTATAAATATACTGTCTGCATATGTAAATGTAAAACAATTTCGGCATAATCGATATTTTAATTGTTTTTATCTTAGACAATTTTTACTAGAAAAAATAAAAAACAGTGCATTTAAGCCGAATTAATAATATGAAGTTTAAAAATAGCTGCATGAGATGAGATTATATTCCTAAATAATTTCGTCATAATTCCGACAGTTCATATTCAGTTGAAATTTTGAAATACGCTTGAGTTCAAATCATGTTTCATTTCTGCGGTATTTCTTATTCTTATCTGTGAATCCCATATCGGTTGGGTAAAATGAATCAGCAAGTTATCTTTCATGTTTATTAAGTTTATAAGTTTAATGCAAGCAAATGGCAAATACGTTTATTAATAGAACGTTGGGTGTGCTGTGTGGTCATTGGTGACAAGTGAATAAAAACAATAATTAGTATTTAACATTGGTGAGGTCGATTTTAATTATTATTTAAAGATTGGAGACTACCGTTTTAGATTGAGAGATGACGTTACTAAATCGTTTTGATTACCTATGTGAAATCTAGATTTGGGACATAGGTCCGAAAACGTTTCGTTTCCAAAATACACAGTGCTAACTTTTATATTTGGTTTTTCATGCTGATTTTATACGTGCTTAGCCATTATTTCTTTAAAATTCTGTACACATTACTTACAGCATGAGTAACCTATTATCATTTCAACCTATCTACAGGGTGTGTTTTGGGGGGTCAGGAGTATTACAACTCTTACGATTCCCCAAACTTTTGTTCTATGCAACACTGGCTACACTTACTTTTGCAAAAAAAAAACAAATTATTTGGTCTATCTTTTTCGTTTCTTGCATGGTTGTTCGGCCGAGATTTGGCAACAAATTTGAAGCAGGGCAGCAGGGCAAAATTAATTTATTAATATGATCAATCGTATATTCAATTAATCAAGACTGATATGAAACAAATGCTTATTTACATAACATAAAAAGAAAAGATTAAAAATAAATTTATTTTATTTGCTCTGTGAAATTTTTGGATCATAAGTTAAAAGGTTTATGCAGATTGGATTTAATTTTGAATTTTAATGTTAAGAATAAAAATAATAAATAAATGCGATTGTTATAAGAGTAGGAACATTAATAAGTTTTAGGAATAAGAGAAGGCTAATTATAAAGATTTTTTTTTTAGGAATAACTTTAATCTTAATTAAATGCCATCTGTCAAGATTCCAACTTCTATTTTTGTACTTTTTAAGTATGTTTATACATTTTCTAAATGATTACATTCGTAGGCCACAAAAGACGAAATTGCCATCACAAATCAGAACCAGAACCATAACAAAACATTTATTTTATAATTTGTAAATCTTAAATTAAACTGACCCCGAAAAACAACATCCTGTAGATTTAGATGGTTTTGAATCATAGAACATTGAACGGAATATCCTTGTTTTGAATGGTGAAAGATGAATTCTGTGGGAAGAAAATAATTATTATAGAAAAAAACAATCATCTGTTCGTTTTATCAATCGCATGTGCGGTAATTAGTTCCTTTCTTGCTTTAGTTCTACCTATTAAAATAAGATGCTCTAAAGATACTATTCTGAGTAACCATCTATCCAGATGTTTTACATGTTTACTGCATGTGAATTATGTTGTAACGCAACGAATTCTAGGTCGTTGTTGTAACGTCATTGATGCGTCATCGCTACCCTACAAGATTCGATAAAATGTATTAACCTAACTAAATACAACATACTATCTACAAACACGCCAAAATTCGTCTACTATGTTTGACAAAAGGAAGCATTAAAATACTTCACAGTTTACGGACAATATTGACATCCAGTTTCAAAAAAATAATTTAGGTTTCAACAAATGCCAGCTTAATGATCTCAAGTGTGCGGTTTGTTTCATGAGTGGTCGTCAGCACTTACTGAATATTGTTCCACATATTGCTTATTGTGAACATTGAACCACCCATCAACATAATTAACACATTGTCCAGAGAAGCAACAAAAAATTGAAGCATTGTACTTTCTCTGAAAATGTTATTGTGTTGTGTTATTTTTCGGGTTTAATAATTTAATCGCTTTTGTAACTTGCAAATTTCTCACTCATCTGAAACAGAGTTAGTAACAAAAAAAGCTCTTGCAATTTGCTAGTCAATTTTTGCTTTCTTACTTGCTGATAAAAGGTCTTTTCAATTTCATATTCAAACAATATTAATCTCTTTCTATTGATTTTATATCCGTATACATTACAATAGTAATTATGTGAAAAATAGCAGGCAAAATTAAATGTCTTTACCAGGCACGTAACTAGGCCTACATTTTTGGGAGGGAACAGGGTGGGCACCTCATACTTAAGAAAGGTCATATACATTACACATTTCTTATATGTTTATATAGACTATGATGGAGAATAAAACATATAATAATGCAAGGCATACTTGGTATTCAGTTTTTTTTTGACACGCGATTAAAGAAAATACTAAAATTTTAATAAAATCACACTCACTCATTAATAAAGCATAATCCTCCTATTCTTATGAGCAGCGTCAAAATAGTCAATTACAAGACAAGATCTAGCAATCTCCCTTTCAATGTTTATAATCGCTCAAACGTTCGTGTCCCACTTTATTTCTCATATAGATTTTTTCCGGCACAAGTAAGAAAATGTACGTTCACATCCTGCACTTGAGACCGCCGCGGTAACCGATGTTAAGACAATTTTAAATGTTTCTGGAAACCCTAATGTGTAATTTTTAAGGAAGTGAAGAAACTGCAGTATATTTTCGACCTGAATGTTGTTTTTTTTTTCATGATTGAGTACTGCATTCTTGAGGATTTTAAATTCTGCTAGTTTCAAAGCTATATCTATTTTATAATGTGGTGCAAGTGCTTGAACTTGATCCAAATTCAAAAAAAATTTATTCTTCGGATGTAAAACATCAATACTACTTAATATTTCAGAATTATTCTCGAACCTATTGCTTAGTTCAGGCAAAATACGGTCAAGACCCGGAATTAGTGATCGGCCGATATGCTTTTTTTTTGCCGATACCGATAATCGGCCGATACCGATATTTGAGTTGCCGATACCGATAAAATATCGGTATCGGCACGAAATTTTAAAACATTGATATAAAAATTATTTAATATTAATAATATAGTATTTAATATACATACATACTAGGGTAAGTAAAACATCTAAATAGTGGCAAATTTGCAAACATTAAAGAGATCCGCCAGCACCGCATTCTTCTTTTTGGGAGTCATATGAGAAAGTTTTGTAAGTGAACCATCAAAAAAAAGTAAAGGTATTGAAACAAATTAGAAAAACTGGAAAGGAAGGAAATTAGTTTGTACCTATCAACTTCCGTAATTGACAGAAATGAATCTCCATTTGAATGGTGGAATTTCAATAAAAAGGATATGCCTTTACTTAAAAATCAAGCAGATATTTTTTTATCTGCCCCTTCTGCAAGCGTCTTTATTGAGCAAATTTTCTCCGATGCTGGCAACATTTCTTGTATTAGAAGAAATAGATTGATCCCTGAGCGTGCTGAAATCCTGATCTTTTTGCATCGCAATTTGAAAAAGTTAAATTTTGATTACTAGTTAGTAGTTTATACTACATTACGTCATGAATAATGACATGTATCAAACTTTTATTTTTGTTATTTCCTGTTTAGTGTAGAGGAATTGCATAAGTGCACTTTATTTGCAATGTTAAATTCCTGATGCTGTGTTATTTAAAATAATAAAAATTAATTTAAAAGTAATTTGATTGTTTTTTTGTTTTATTACAAGAAATTATAATACTAGATTTGTATTTCAAAATAAATAAAATAAAATTGCTTTAATTTAAAAAATACCGATACCGATTATCGGCAAAATTTGCCGATATGCCGATACGATACCGATACACCGATATTTATATCGGTATCGGCCGATCACTACCCGGAATAAATATTTTTACTCTAAAATCGGATTTTCTAAAAGAGATTCCCTCTCCAAATGCTGAAAATAAAATAGGAATCTTCTTATTACGTCAATGCAGCTTTTCTGATGTAATTTCAATATTATTTTCAACACAGATTTCTTCGGCTTCCTTGTAAATATTTTCAAAGCATTTTATGTAATTTCTCATATTTTGAATAGTAATACTGATTGATTTAATTAAGGAATTTGCAGCAGACATCCGAAATACTTTTTTGCAGAAAATCGCTGGCTCCTTTAAAAAGCATAAGAGTATTGTGGACAAACGGACGGATAAATTTAAAATCGAGTAATTCTAATATACTATATATATGAGCTTTGTTCATTGGCCAAGGTGTTCACACTATTAATTCTTGCCATAAAAAATATATTAAATGAGACAAATCCCGTAGATTTTCAGGCTGGGAAGTACGGAAAGATCCGTAGACGTAGGCGTAACGATTGCGAAATTGTTAATTGGATTAAGATTTATGGTGATGTTTGATATCGCGAGGAAAAGAATTATTATTTGATACATTTTATTCACTTAATATTTCCTTAAGTAATTTCTGCTTGGTCTAGTGATGGATTGATTGTATATTTTTTTCTAAACCATTTCGGGTGGGCACGAATGGGGGCACCTACATTTTTCAATTACGTGCCTGGTCTTAACATTAATCCTGCTAAAATTACATAGAACTCGATTTTTATAAATAAACACCCAGAATTCAAAATTTGTTCACTTTCAACCAGCCCTTTTTTAAAAACATTATTGAGTAGTGTAACAGTACATAAGTGCAATAACAATAGTTATTTATACACTAAGTAAGTTAAGTGAGGATTTATTCATGAGAAGAAAGTTTAACCATAGATGAATATAGCTAGCTATATTAATCTATGGTTTAACCTCCGAGCCCGTAGGGCGAGCGAGTTAATTTCCTCTAATGAATAACGATTCAACGCACGTGATGTATACAAAATTTTATCTCACTTTGACGCAAATTCAAAAAATAAACTGGTATAGGGAATCGAGATTTGAAAAGAATTAACTTGGTGGCCTAAGAAAGCGCGATTGCTAAGGCTACTGTTGATGGTTGCTAAGATATCACTAGTTGTTTGTTTGCACGTGACAGTAGAAATATAAAAAAACGTCAGAATAAAGTATATTGTCGCATCTTTTTATATAATCAGAATATTTTAAAATTCTGAGAGCGATGTGCAAATATCTTTTCTATTTTGCGTTCAAAATGATTTCATTTTGACATTCAAAAAATTGTCGAAAATATGCTCTTTTCGACATTTAATTAATTGTTTCAAAGGTTGATTGCCCTTATATTAGCAAAAGTGTTTATGCCAAAGCCACTTTAGCAGGTTGTGATACCGTCTTGAAAGAGACCTCTGGTAGTAACGACGCGACGTCACAAATCACAAGATGGTCGCGCATTTTCAAAATAGATATATATATATATATATATCTATCTATCGGGTGTCAACGAATCAATTAGACAAGTCATAACTTCTAGGGTATTAGATTTATCAAAATGAGATTTTGTGTAGGTAAATGGTATAGGAAAAGGACAATTTTCGCATATTTTTCACTTTCTGGTCACTTCCAGTTTCACCGGAAATGGCTCCGGTTTCAAATTTTTAAATGGAACGCCATGTATATTTTTACATATTTGGATTTCTGAGACAATTCTAGATCGGAATGTGATATTTAAAAAAGTTTTTACGCCTTCTTGATTTTTTTAGAGCCAGTTTTAATATTGGATCTAGGTGGCCATGGTCGGGCGAAAACTAATCTATGGACCTCAGATGATGTCAGAAAATTGCATTCGCAAAGTTTTAGTGATTAGTATGATAGATGGGAATAAAACAAGTTGCCAAAATCGCATTTTTGTGACTAACTATTTTTTTTTAAATGGCGACCCTTTTTTGACAAGCACTTTCCGTAAAGAGGATTTTTTGGCGAATCTAACAATACTAATTTATTCACGATCGGATTAAAAATCAGCTCAGAAATTAAATATTACTATGCAAAATACTGGATAATAATTTATTTATTTTTGTCAAGTGTGCCATGGATAGCCATGATGTATGATATTTTACAGCTGTTGTTATTAAGTCTTCTTTGAAAAACAAAACATTAATTTAGGTAATGACGGAGCCATACCTCGCTTTATCAGCACGCGTAAAAGTTTCTTATTTTCATTGAATTTCAGTTTAAACTTTCGTTTGAGTTACATTATTTTGACGAAAAATTAAACTGAAATGCAACGAAAATAAGAAACTTTTACGCCTGCTGATAAAGCGAGGTATGGCTTCGTCATTACCTAAGTGAGTATTTTGTTTCCAAAAGAAGACTTAATAACAACAGCTGTAAAATATCATACATCATGGCTATCCATGGCACACTTGACAAAAACAAATAAATTATTATCCAGTATTTTGCTTAGTAATATTTAATTTCTGAGTTTATTTTTAATCCGATCGTGAATAAATTAGTATCGTTAGATGCGCCAAAAAAACCTCTTTACGGAAACTGCTTGTCAAAAAAGGGTCGCCATTTAAAAAAAAATAGTTAGACACA
>MU184144.1:83958-118002 GCA_016904865.1 Pissodes strobi | reverse complement strand
ATATATATCATTTTCAATAAATAAAAAAACAGCATTGTTTTATGCCTAAACTATATTTTAACACTAACACATTAACAAACATTTATAGTCTAAACACTCTACACAACAAAACTTACTAATTATAAAGAAAAAAATTAACAGATTATTTTATTAACATTGATATTGGCATATCCTCTTCTGATGAATTATTAATATCAATAATGTTATTACTATTAGAGACAATAACTACAGAATCTTGAGCTATGGATGGTTCCCATGCTCATTCAAGGTTGGTTTTCTTTTTGTCTATATCTTGCACTTAAACATGAGAACCAGTCTACTGGCTTTTTGATACTAAAACGCATAAACTACTAAGTTTGAACTTGAACTTGGAAAATAACATGTAGATTTTAAAGACAAATTATAAACAACGGGAGCAGTCAACGTAAGCGATTATAAACCTTAAACGTACAACGATCAGCATATTTTATTATATAATATCAAACCAGTTCCTTGCAAGCACACAGGTGCGCAAGGTCCTCAACTGTATCCTTATTTCCTACCTAAACAGGAGTTTTGCAAGCACACATGTGCGCAGACTCTGCCTCTACAGCTAAAGTAGTAAAAGTCGAATCTATGATAAATTTCTCAAAGTTCTAAGAAAGATAATTTCAAAGTAGAATCTGTCAAGTATTTACAGTGCAGTGTAAACTTTGAGTTGAATTAAGTCAAAGCTAACCATAAATCAAACGCAACACAACTCTTATAAAACAGCGACCAAAGACCTATACATAATTCAAAAGTATACCTCAATGGAAAATACATGCGCACTTTAGTAATCGGGTACAGTGTAAATTTACCAAGTATTTGACCAATAGACATTATTATTGTTTTTAACTGAAGTGCTTTCTTTATCATCTCTTCTCACCTGACGTAGATCGATTCCATATGTGAGTTACATAACTTGCACGCCATCCAAAGCGTGGCGTCGCGTCGTACAGCTCGTAACAGTAAGGCCTATAGATAGATAGATAGATAGGATATATTACCACAAAAATTTAAAGTACACCATCAATCTCAAGACCTACACTATTTATTATACAGCGTTGCCTGTGACCAAATCAAATCAAGTAGTTTATTGGTGCCAAAATACATACAGTATTTACACAAGTCAACATAAGTATACACCAAGAAAAAACTTAACAATACATTATTTACAGCTTGTAACAGTAAAACTTTATGATACAAAGTGACGCAAGCCGGCCTATAAACAATTTAAAATACACCATCAATCTCAAGACCTACACTATTTATTATACAGCGTTGCCTGTGACCAAATCAAATCAAATCAAGTAGTATTGGTGCCAAAATATATACAGTATTTACACAAGTCAACATATGTATACACCAAGACTAAAGTTAACAATACATTATTACACCAGTTGGTGCAAGATAAAATTCGTCAATATACATAATTTGAATTTGTAAGTGTAAAGATAAAAGACACAAAAAAATTTATATCAAAACAGAACCCTTAATATAACAGGAATACTTAATAAAACAAACCTGATACATTAAAATCGATAGTTTAGGAACTCTGTGTAATCGTAAAATCCTTGACTAGATAGAAAATTTTTCAATTTATTCTTAAATTGCTTATCTCAAAATTCTAAAGGAATATGGTAACTTATTATAGAAGTGGATCGAGAAACAGCTGGGGCCGTCCCTGCCCTGACAATAATATGTTGTATGAATATTGCAAATTTTTCACTTGCAGAGAGATCCTCTCTATTTAGAAAATCCCAAGAAATTTCTTCAACCGACCGACGCACAGTGCGGCCGCCCGTGGACAAAATTCGGATATCGATGCACATCAAATGTACTACCAATCTGTTGCACATGATCCAGAGCGAACCAAAGTAGTAAAAACTTATAATATATTTCGCCGGACAGCACGCCCCCGCGGCGTCGTACATGGACAAGTCATACCTTATAGCAGCTAAATGAAGGACTGTAGCAATTCAATTAAGTAATCAATAAAATTGGTTTCTTAGATTGTAGTGTTCAGTGGTTGTGAATTTTTGACTATGACGGCATATACTACAAGTGTGTATCTCTGTATTGACATATGTATATAGTAATATCATTTGACATGAGATAAGAAACGTGCATTCGAAACTAGTATGCCATATATGTAAACTGTGATATATTCACCGATTGGAGGAAACTTTTAAAGAGTTCTATGCAAAATATCCTGTGCTGTGGACTGTTACAGATTACTTATGGTTGGTAGTTTGTAACCTTGTCAAATTTTTGTGCTACTTATATAGGAGTTATGATTTTTTTAGGTCATCGACGTATTACCAATGCCGATTTAATTGAAGATTGGATAGGCAGTAAAAAATCTGAAAAGTCGTCATATTTTTCTAAAAATTTCCATATAAGTGTAAAATTGAAATCTGAACAACTTTCTTCTTTGACATTTTTTGATATCTAGTCACCTAACCTCGCTTTTTGCATATTTAAGGTGGAATTTTTTAATTTCCCGCCACAACAGTTGTCAGTTGTCACGTGACATATGTCATAGTGCTCTTTTGTCATTTATTAGGCTAACTTGATTGGCCATAATTTTTTTTCCTAAATCTCAATAGTAAAAAAAATTCCCACTTGTTGTAAACTGTTTGGATGACACTGTATATCATATTGTTCCTGTTATTAAGTTTATGTTTATATCTATTAATTATCCGTTTAAATTATTGTTTTAAAGTCTGACCTTTGTTACCTAAATTAAAGAAAGTTTATGTTTTCTGTTATTGTTAACTGTTAATATTGTTCTATATATTGTTTAATATGTGTTTTGGTTATTTCAAACCAATTATAAAAATTCAAACCATTTATTAATAGATAAAAATATCGTTATAGTTTGTCCTCTATATTAGCTTTTAAGACCTAGGGTAAAGTTTTGCCTTAGGCAAAGAAATGGTGACAAGGAATATAAATAGATTCTTTTGAATGAATGGATCTCGTTGCTTAAATCCTCGTATTCGCTCACTTATAAGACACTAATTCAGTGGAAATTCATTTGTTTCTCTCTGCCCCAGCAGAAATAATTTCAATCAAAAACAAGTCATTAATGTCAAAAGGTAGAAAAATCCAAATGATCATTCATTATCGGAATGTGCGATACTTTCCATTTTCTATAATTTCAATAATAGGGTCTCTAACCTACCTGCTCAAAACCGTTCCAGGTCTAATTATATCTTTTTTCAGAATAACTAAAACTGTTATAGAGGAAAATGTTAAGTTCCTCAAAAGAAAAAATTTAACTTTCTCAAATTTACACACTTTTTCAAATCCGAGATAAACGAAAATATCCAGATTTTTATTATTATCCAGAAAGTACAGTCCTTACCAAATGAGGTAAGATCTATCCAGGGCATTAGAAATATTTCCAAAAACAAGTTCTCAGCCTTTATTCGACATGTTTTTCAAGTAATCTGGAAAAAATTGCAATACTTCAATTTTGACCTCATATTCTTAATCCCTGACCTCAAAAACCCTCGAGTACCAAATTTTAGCCAAATGACGTCAATGACGAGACAGCTATGATTTTTGTCCCATTATCCCATATAAACGAAGCACTGTGCGACGGGTAAAAAAGAATCGTACCCTGTTATGTAATAGGTCTGCACACACTCTTTTCAGTGGTTGTTGACACTACAGAGCCACAAGGAGCAGGGAAGCTGACCAGCTGTCCTCGATGATCTGAGAGTCCGTTTTCGAGATTTTTGCACTCATCGGCACCAAAGCTAGAAAACACATTGTCCAGGCACATGTCTTGCCTAGTCGGCTCATAATTGAGTTGGGTAAGACCATATGACTTCAACAAGCAGCATAGTTCAATGCATTCTCTAACATCCGTGCCGAAATGCACGTTAAAGTCACCTGCAATCCAAATATTTGTACTAAAACCTATTATATTTATGGCATTTTCAATAACTTTCAAAAATGTGTTAAAAGAACCCGAAGGAGGCCTATACAGACCTATTATATATATACATTAATATTTATTAAATAGACCGAGCATATTTCTATATTATTTTCAATAGTCAAGGATTTTACTTATACGATATCATTAAAGGGAATATTTGACTTCAATAGAATAGCTGCTCCTCCTCCCCTGGTATGAGACCTAGAATAAGCGGTAGCCAGTTCATATTTACTTATGTGTAAAGCTGAGATTTCACTTTCAGTCATCCAGTGCTCCGTCAGACAGGATATCTATGTTTTTGTCTTGAAGAAACGCTTCTAATTCATCCAACTTGTTTCTTGCCGATAGTATGTTTAGATGAAACAGTTTTTTTAACCCAATGTTTCCCTCTGGTTGACCAGAGGGAGACTGTGGCTCTGCAGATTCTGAAAATGATTAATCAAGATTCCTGTTGGCCATAGAATTTCATTCATTACTTGGTCTTTCTTTTCTATAGGGACTCCAAGTTTAAAGGAGCTTTTAATATTGTCTTTTCTGATTTTCATCTTAAAGCAACGAAAACCACCCTCCGACCTGTTATTCTTAAGAAATTCTCGTATGTCCTTCTTACTTGTTTTGGGATCAAAACCAGTCACGAAGATCCAGGACAACCAGTCCTTTTGAACAAAAGCGACAATTTTTAAATTTGTAGAATTTTTATTTACGCTGATAGCTGGCGGAGGCCGCTTGTTTCGTTTAGCTTTTAGTAATTTTGCCAAGATCCATTCCGCATCAGTATTTCACTTGATAGAGTTTTCTTTGTTATTGTTTTTATTTTCAATCCCATCAGTCGATGTGTTGTGATTATTAACCGTCAAGGAGATTATGTTTACACCTGGGCTGTATTCCTCAATCGTATGGACAATTTTGCTAGATTTTTGTTGTGTAGGTTTTTCGACTTCAGGCTTTTTAGTTAATAGGATCGGGTTATAGTTACCTCTTGCGTTTGTAAACTTGACTCAGAATTTAGGTCGTGGGTGTTACGAACCGGATTTTTGGTCTGGTGACGTCGCTGCTTTCATAGGAATCGCTGTGGTAAATTCGTTGTTTGGTTGAAACCTTTTCTCTATTCTCTGGATTGGATTTCCCGCCTGTTTATGACAGTTGTTTTCTGATCTTTCATGCTATTTTTTCTTCTAATAAATGGTTGTTGTATAATAAAATATTATTTTTTCCAAGAGTTATTTTATTAAAATGCGTAGTAAAGCTCCTACCTGTTTCTCAGATAATTTTTGTGAAGCTGAGGTTAGGAACTCGGATTCACATTCCTTGCACAGTAACAGGGAATTATCCAGCAATCTTACATTTTCTACCCAATCGCTCTTGACACAGGATTCGCGGTATGTTTTTCCACACGAAACAAACACTTGTCTTACTACTTTTCGTTTTACAACAGAAAAACTTAAAATTTATATCATTTCACCTGAAATAATATACTTCTGAGGAATAGTCCGGTTTCACTTCACTCAAACGGGTGCAATATGTCGTCATTTGCAGTAAATCAAGATAGATAAATATTACATTTATTTTCATGGTCAACAAGCAACAATACTCAATACAAAATTCTAACTGAGACAATTTCACCTATCGAGTTAGCGCTTACCGATTTACCGAATGAGCCTTGGAAAATAAACAATTCTATAAAAAAATTGGAGTTGGAGGTTTTTTCATATTTAATAATATGTAATTGAATTGGAGGTAAAAAATATGTAATTTGTAGTTATGCTGCAGTACTTTTTGCATGTTTTTAAAATTAATAATAGCATGACAAATTATAATATCATTAATATATGCTGACTAGTGGCCGACTAGTCGGTAAAGCCGACAAGTCTGCCAATTCATAGTGTAGTCGGCGATTAGTCGGTACGAGAAATAATTAATAAGATAAAGCTTTGTGAGAAATTGTTACGCATTTCTCCACTGGCGTTTAAAGGAAAATTTCTCCAAGGTTGCTTCGGACCTGGCTACAGTGTGGAAATTGCACAAGTGCTAATTTAGTGACCATAAAGAAGCTGAAAAACCTAAAAAAACTTGAAAATGCTTGACGTTTGAAGTAACAAATCTGTCCCTGTTGTCAAAAATTAAAAATCTAAAAATGAAAATCATTAGTAAATGAAATTATATCATTAAGAAGGCAGCAAAAAAGCTGCATTTGAATATTAATTACTAAATGATACTAAATATTCCCTAAAAAACTATTTTTTTAAATTCTTGACGCTCAGCGTACTCAGCAACAATATCGGTTAGCAGCTGATATCCAGAGAAACTTTATATTAAAGTCTCACAGACAATGTTATCTTGTTTTTCACCCCTGTTTAGTAGAATACAATTAAAATGTGATACTTATAAATGATTTCCAGGGGCAATTTTGATCAGTATCTATAAAAGGTACTAGATTTCTTGTAACTATAGGTAACATATCAAAATTATTTTTCTTTTTATATTTTAACGTTATTCCTTTTAGGACATGGAAATTTCTCGGAATCTACTGAAGAAAAGAAGCCTCTTACAGAAGAAGAGAAAAAGGAACAATTGGCTAAAATTGAGGCCAAATTAAAGCAACGCCGATTAGAAAGAGAAGCTAGAGAAAAAGAAGAAGAATTGGAGCGAGAAAAAGCCCGAATAAAATCGGGAAAAGATATGCTTGAAGCCAAAAAAGTATGCAATTTTAAAACTAGATTTTTTTATTATATCTTTATAAACAAATATCCACATTCTAAACTTTGAAAGTAGTTAATGTTTGATGCTTTCAAATGTGGCTGGATTGTTTAATATGGTATTTAGCGACATCCAGACAAACATAATTCAAGAAGCATATCTTCAGTTCGATTTAAACTGACTGCACTCTTTAAAGCCCTGTTGAGTGTCTTACCGATGGGATACAACATCTTCAATTTTAGAGTAAATACAGCTTACAGCTGTACGTCAAAAGCGTATGAAAATTTTAGCCGTTGTAGCTTTATTAATAGACCGTTAGAGTTGATTTCCAAAGTCCGTTGACTCAAACGCCTGAATGCCTCTAAATTATATAAATATGGAATTATTTTCTTTTTTATCCTGACCCCTATCAGCACTGCAGTGTCTGTTGTGAAACGAGTCACAACAGGTGAAATTATATTTTATAATTTGAAGTCGAACTGTTCTATCCGTTTTATCCCCAATTAACTTCTTGGAGAAGGCAGTAAAATATCAAGACAAATATATTAGGTTTATAAACATAACCTCTCATAAAAACTCGAAAAGGTCAGTAGCTGCCGAAATTCACTTTTTCCACTATAATAATCTCGTAACGGATTATCTAGAAAGACCTACTTTCAAAAACGACCTCTAAGAATGATGCAATCACAAGCAATCACTTGCCCCACTTACTACAGACATTAGCGTCCAAAAGGAGCGGGACACAAAGGTCACAAAGGCGGTGTGTTGCCAAATAGTATAATAGGTTAGTGTTATCGTTATTGTTGATTTGGTTCCTGTGTTTTACAGACAGGCAAATAAATGTCAAAACGTTTCGTCATTTAATTCTGTAAACGTCCATTTCTTCTTGAAGTGTTAATACTTTATGGCTTGCGGCTTTGCCCTCCGCCCGACTCGGGGGCTCAACCAATAAAAACTGATTTAAAACGTTTTGCCTTCAAATATTAGAACGCTTCATGCCACAAAAAATGCTTAAACTCACGGTCTCAATCCAGCAGTATTCCGCAGGGAAACCAAACAGTTAACCGTTCATGTAAAACTGTAGATACACCTAGTATTTGTAGTTAAACCAAATCGGGAAACGGCAGTAAAATATTCTAATCAATTTATTAACAAAGAAAATCTTCCCAACTTGGCAGCATTGCCCTACGTCCCGACCATTATTTCAGAGACAGTCGTTGCGAGAACGTAGTATTTCCTAAAATTACGTTCGGCGTTATGCCAATTTCACGTTCTGCGTCATGTCAAGTTTTCGGCTCAGGCAATAATTCGCTCCTGTTCCAAGAACACAATTCTCCGAACCTAAGTTCCCCAATTAATACGAACTTATTCCTTGATCTAACCGACCTTTCCGAAAATTCCAAAAATTATTTAGATATTCACGTTGAACTTATCTTTCTCCAACAAGTTCCTGTTAGTGTCGATAAAACATGTACAATGTCATATATTAGGACATACGTTGCAATAACATATAAAGGACCTCGCACGGAACCTCTATTAATTTGGATCTCGGTGAAATTTGACAATTTTTTGGTATGTTGTTGTAATACAGCAAAGTCATCGCTCCTGATGGTTATAAAAGCCTATGCTCTGTACATCCACTTCGTTTACTTTTGGAAATTAAGAAAAAAAATCACCTAGCCAAAGATCCTTCGCGTTGCCGTTTTCTCGTATGTGTGTTTCGCTGTGTCTTTGTGGCTCCACGTAGGGCTAAGCTGCCCAGTCCACTAGGAACATGATAGCAGGCAGGATGACAAAGGATTTTCAAACCAGTTCGGACGCAGGATATTGTGGGATCAGTTCGTATGTGGTGTGACGAAGGTCGTGAGTTCCTCTATGCCCTAAGGCATGGGCGTAGACAGGGAGGGGCCAGGGGGGCCATGCCCCCCCCGGGAATTTAACCGACTTATGACTTTTGTGTAAAAATTGGGCGTGGCCCCCCCCAAAATTTTCCGCTCCAAGTGCCACTACTGCGGCCTTGTCTACGGTTCGCCCCCCATGACAAAAAATCCTGTCTACGCCCATGCCCTAAGGACTTGGGCAGTCAATAGGTCTACTTTAGGACATTCGTACAAGATTTGGACTAGGCATACAATTTTATGAGAATAGTCGAAGTCTAAATAGGAAAAATCATACCCGCAGAATGCTTTGACCAAAGAAAATGGCGGTGATCTGCTGTGGTGAATTTATTAGCGTTGGCCAAGCTACGGGATCAAAAAGAACAGGACGAGCAGAGCGGCTCACAATCGATGTATATAGTGTCGACAGATCAGATACGCAGGTGCGTTGATTGAAATAATTTTTCATGCGAAAGTATATTTTATGCATTAAAGTGATAAGGGTCATAATCTACTTGTAAAACCTCGTAAAACACACATACGAGGTGTACTTGATTGGTACATTTCAATCGCCTCGTTAGATCGAAACGCAATCAACTGGGGCACCATAATTTGTGAAATAATTGGTTTAAATTTGCGTAATGCTATTCAGTGAAGAGTAGTGGCTGTGTGCATGTACGAATCATACGAAATGAAACACTTTGTATTCCATGCAAAATTTTAATCAAAAAAGGACTTCCTATAGAAGCGTAACAGAGCGCTTTCGGCCTAAGCCATCATCAGTGTTACCTGAAAAGTAAGTAAAAGAACCACCCATAACGGAAAGTAAGTGGCTGCTGAAAGATTTTTAGGAAAATAAACTGATATAATTGACATTGTTATATTAGGATTCTGAGATTGTTAAGATTTGAAAGGCATTAAATTAAGTGTGTAAGGTAAGAGATAACAAACAACACCCACAAATAACGGTCACATCAGAATCAACAAGTTAAAAGTCACATTTTCTAAAAGATTTACATAATTTTACATTAAAGGCCAAAACGATGTCTAAACCACGCTTTTGGTGGAACGACAAATGTGACGTTGTTGACGTTGATAGTCTTGACAAGTAGACTAAAGGCGCAGGGAGTGGTCCGCAAAATTAGCGGTAAATTTTAAATCTTAGAACTTAAATGTTAAATTCAAAGGATAGAAATGAAGTACCTGACTTTATAATGTAAGTCTGGAGAACAGACTGGCTGCCACTAAGCTAGATGAGGTAAAAAGATGCGCAATGTTATATAATATAGTTAAGAGCATTAACGATGACCTAAGAGGTTTTTGTTTTGAAAAAAGAGAAAGTGCTTGCTTGAGTGAATAATAGAATGACAGTAACTAAAGTAAGAGCAGACATTGGCCCGACACAACCTGACATACTGCCCCCCCCCATTTTTTTGGGTTGTAAATTCATGTTTTATCATTAATTTTTGATAAGGGTATTAACATTATTCTATATTGGATTCAAATTTTGCATGCAATACAAAGTGTGCTTTATTTGGTATAATGCTATTCAGTTAAATACTTTGGGTAATCAACGAGAGTCTAAAACTGCGTTACACGAGACATAGCAATAGTCCGCCAAAAGGTGACCCGTCGTTTTGTGGAAGTCTGACTCGGAACGCGCGTCGCTAGAATTAAAATTAAGTTAGTTGTCTATATCACGAAGCGGTAAGGAGCAATTCCGGTAGTTAATTTTTTTCCGTTTCGAGACCTGGAAATGCAGAGAGCGTCGGGAAGCTATGGACGTACCGATGAGCGCCATAGCTGATCTCCACGAAACCAAATTCGCAACACGAAAGATCCTACGAGCTCAATCAAGGTATGAAAGTGCCGACGTGCGCCATAGCTGATCTTCAGCGAACCGGACCGGACAGTCGTAATATCTCGGAGGAATGTATGATGTTTTCCCAGATTTTGGTCACAGGTGGCACAAGAAATTTTGACAAGAATCAAGACCGAAAAGTACCTGAACAGGAAGAAAACAAGTTTTCGATGGGACTCGTCCACCGTCCGCTCACTGGCCAATGCTGTTGGGCGCTAATCTATTTCGTTTATAAATGTTGGAAGTTGGCATTCTACTGCAATTGCAGTGCCTGGAGCACCATTACCTTTTCCCAACTTAGCTACTGCCCAGCCTATCGATATTCATCAAAGTAACCATTTAGTCGTTGGTCTTAAAGATAAATTTATATTTAACGATAAAAACAGCCGTGTTAATGGTACTAAATTGGACTGTGCCATTTTACACCCTGAGATCTGGACCGAAGAGGCCCTATCCATTGAAAATTCAAGTGGCGTGGTACATAAAAGTGAATCAGCTCTAAGAATGCAGAATATATTTATAAAAACATTGGTGTTGTCAGCATATAAAATTTCTGACGTATTAGTAATAAATATATATTAACGAAAGCCAATATACTCCTATAACTATGTGTTTTGAATTCACCTTGCCAGTTCTTCATATGGGATCTTAAATGAAAGTCTACCTTCGAAAACTTCACTTTTATTGTGCAATAAAGAAGACCATAGCACACATTAATAGCAATTTCGTTGAAATTACCACAAATTCAACTACTATTATTATTGTTACAAATATTAGGACCATAAATTAAAACATGATATTTGTCTCGACTTGTCAGACACTAGACGATCATTCAGTAATCTACTTACTTACAAAATTGCATGTGTACTACTTGACAGTTTGACAGCTTGACTTAAAAAACATAGGTAGAGCATCTGGATTCGCGAAGGGTGGAAAAGGTGATAGGAAGGTTAATTTTTAAACACATTAGTGACAATAAACAATGTAGGATAAATATCAAATTGGAAACTGCAACATCCTCCGTGAAGCGATGTCGCAGTCTCCAATTTATTGCAGTTTATTTATTAATTTTATTTATCCTACATTGTTTATTGTCACTAACGCGTTGAACAATTAACCTTCCTATCACCTTTTCCACCCTTCACGAATCCAGGTGCTCTACCTATGTTTTCAAGTCAAGCTGTCAAACTGTCAAGTAGTACACATGTAATTTTGTAAGTAAGTAGATTACTGAATGATTGTCTCGTGTCTGGCAAGTCGAGGCAAATATCAAATTTTAATTTATGGTCCTAATATTTGTAACAATAGTAATAGTAGTTGAATGTGTGGTAATTTCAACCAAATTGCTATTAATGTGTGCTATGGTCTTGTTCATTGCACAATAAAAGTGAAGTTATCGAAGGTAAATTTTCATTTAAGATTCCATTTGAAGAACTGGCAAGGTGAACTCAAAACACTATGTCTGGCCTCGTTCATGGACGATCTGAGCTGGTTGACGGATGCGGGCTTCTATGCGCAACGACGGGCTGGTTTTTGTCTCTGGACGATATATTAATGCCGTCTGACAAAGAATGCAGGTGACCTATAAAATAGTAGAAAGATGGTGTGAGGCGATTGGTTTGTCGGTAAATCCGACAAAAACGGAGACAATCCTGTTCACGAGAAGGAACCTGGATGGGTTCCTAGCTCCAAGAACGTATGATAAATCACATAACTCTGTGAGTGAGATGAAGTAAGTAGGAATTCTAATGAACTTCAAGGTTTCTTGAAGAGCTCAGGTCGAAAAGACAGTTAAAAATTAGGTGGCAATGTTCTGGCAAGCAAGATTCTGTACGGCTCGGCGGTGGCAAAAAAGTCAAAGGCTAGCCGGCCATGCATGGGCCATGAGAACAACGACAACAGCAGTATTAGATGTCCTGCTGGACATCCCACCACTCGAGGCTTGGGTTATGCAGGAGCTATATCTTGCGATTGCGGAACAATGGTATCTGGAGAGAAAAATGTGAGATAGTTGGACATGGAAGAATTTGCCTAAAGGCAATGGGAACGTGGAGAGGTAAATTTGGCGTTCACAGGCTGCACTCAGGGCAGTCTGTGTACCCAAGACTAACTCTAAATTGGTCCGGGGGTTACGAGGATGCCTTAGAGTGGCTGGCACAAAGCAAGATAGTGAATCTGATATGAGTGCTGGGACATCTCGGGGTGGGGGACCAAGGTGGCAAGATGAACTTGTCAGGTTTGGCTCTGGCATCTCATGCGTAGGTTCGGAGCGATGCGTGGATACCCTGGTAGGGGTCATTACAGGGCTCTGCCGTCTAAGAAGACATATGAGCCTGATGAGTCTTGAGAGCGCTACCTGCAAGTGATGTGAGAAGGAGGATGAACCCCCCTTCATTACCTGAGCAGATGCGCTGCTTTCGCCGTCTTCGGGTCGGCAATATCGCAGGACGAGGAGACGGTGTGCTTGCCATCGAGAGAGATCCTTACCTTTATTAAGAGGTCAGGAAGACTAGAGTCGACTGGAGGTGGGGCTAGTTGTTGAGATCTGGGGAATGCTGCAAGGGTCCTCTGGGCCTATCAGTTTGGCCTTTTGACCGCCTCTCAACTACTACTGCTAGTAGCATCGTATGTTTACTCTGCATGTTATATACGCTAAGTTAGTACTGTGCAACACGTTTATTAAAGTTAAAGGTAAAGATTTTTAATTAAAAGGAAACCTAGCGCCGGAGAGTTGTATTGCAAATGCCCGGCCCCGGTAGTGGGGTCGTTAGAGCGTCACCAGTTCTGTCCAACTAAACTGAAAAAGCTCCGCTGGTGTTGTGCAGGGTGGCTAGGCTGGCTTATTAAATCAAAAATTACTCAAGCTTATCTTACCAAGAATCTAAAATTTAAGGAACAATATATTTGCTACTAAATTCTTTTTTTTTATTCAGCAACAATCCTACAGTAAAAATGGCAAGTTAAAGACAAAAGAATGTCAAATGACTATAAAATTCAACTAGTAATTGGTACAATATGGTGATTGTACGGAGACCAATTCTGTTGTTAACGGTACTGTATGCCTTACAACTAAATGCACTAAACACTACAAACCGAAGTGATCACTTTGATGTTAACTAATCTAATTACATCTAGGTATGCGTGCGCTAATAGCTGCACCGATTTTAAATGTAGCAATAATAATATGTAGCAATGACGGTCACAATAATTAAATCAAATGACTCGATAAA
Source organism: Pissodes strobi (assembly GCA_016904865.1). NCBI lineage: Eukaryota > Metazoa > Arthropoda > Insecta > Coleoptera > Curculionidae > Pissodes > Pissodes strobi. The sequence continues at coordinate 104,367 of MU184144.1, read as the reverse complement.
TTAATAAAAGAAATAAAATTAGAATAAAACTATTGAACGCTTGGCTGTCAATGCTTGACTTATATTATAAAGAAAGAAAATTCAGAGCGGTTATGTTACTCGATGAATGAATGAAAGGAATAAAATTATTGAAACTGTTTTAAAGCCCGACTGTCAATGCTTGATTTATATTAAAAAGAAAGAAAATTCAGAGCAATTATTAATAAAAAATGAGTAAATAAACTTAAGCTTCTGTACGATACTACTTAGATCCGTCGAACTCTGGTAAAGGTGCCGGGCACCTGTTGGTACTGCTATAGGGCTCTGGCCCTGGGGGTGAAACTAGCAGATGACTCGCCAATAAAAAGGGCCCGGAGACCGGACTTGTAGCCACGTAATCAAACTGGCAGCCCGCTAGTAAAAGTGGTAGCCTGGTGGTTCTATAGCCTGGTAGAACAAGTGGTAGCCTAAAAGAAAATATAAACCTCCCCATATGATCAAAACTCAAGTTACATTAAAATAAAAATTCATATTTGATAAAATGGAGTAGATAGGATAACCCAAGCAATGCAAAACAAATGGCGGACTATGCACAAAAAAGGTTAACACAGATAAAGCAATTAAATCGTTAAGTTGGACAAAAAACTTGTAGCAATAATTACCTCGTTAGTGTGTGGAGGGTGACGGGAGATTCGACGTTCTCAGTCTTATACGTATACGACGAACGCGGAAAGACTCTAGAAATAAGGGAAAAAACCATTAGCGTCCTAGAGTCGTCCGCGTGCTTCACAGGCAATAGGGAAAAAAATGTTCCAGAGAAAATGCTTACCTAGTACAGTATTTAGATTCCGAAAAATCGGTCGTGTCAAAACACAAAGAAATACCACAATATATCCCCAATCAATGGGTGGAATTAAATCACAAACTAAATGTGGAGTCTCTGACTGCACTCAAACAGAAAGCTTCTCTTCTCGCCGAACGGTCTAACTAGAAGAACTCTCGATTCGTTTCCGTCAATTTGCCTTTCTCCTTATACGAGATTAAACGCTACGTCAAATCAGCAAGTAGTGATGGGCTGAAACATGCCGAGTTGTTCCATACATGGAATAATTCTAAGATAACGAACGACTTAGTTCTCGTTTATTGGGATGGCAAAACGACGGCGGAAGCCACAACTAATGCACCGAAATTAAATGGTTTAAGAAATACCAGAGAATATTCCCCAACAAAACGATAAACTTTTTAAAAATTTAAATCGACAGCTGCAATTAGGTATAAGAAATAGTACATTTCTTTTATTCGGAACTAACAACCAAAGGTTACACAAAGTGCAGCAGGTGGGCGGAAAGATAAAAGCAGAGGTCCCAAAACGATCTAGCGATCTCAGAAATGATCGGCCGGTGATTGGAGTCCAGCAACCAAGGGGTTCCAAAAAGTTATAAAATATTCCAACCGACAATAAGATATGAACCGACGAGTCTAATGCAGCGTAAAGGCGGGTTTCATTAACAGAATTCTTAAAAATATAAATCGGTTCGCTGGCCGTTCTACGGTAATGTAATATAAATCAAGCCAAGCTATCCTAATAGCAATGTGCTTCGCTTATCAACTAAAATAAATTTAGTCACAACGTGTTATAAATGCTAATACAAATATATCTTTAACCCATACTTAGAATAGAGTTATTAAGAAAGGCGGCAATTTCAAGCGAATTGTTAGCAAATCGAATCAATAAATTTAGAATTAATAAACCGATGAGTGCAAAATACAGCATCTTTTTCCTAAATGCGGCGTAAAAATATTTGACACTGGCAAAATAGGACTGTTACAAGTGTTTTTCACGTTTTTCCATTATTTATACTTCGGATGTTATTTATATTACCTCCTACTTCATAGTTACGAGCTACCAGTTATGATGTTCGTTTTCATTTAATTTCTTAATTTATAATAAGGTTCCTTTTATAACACTTGAAATTAATAAACTGAATTACATATGACCAGATTAAGCCGACATTTGAAATGAAATAATTAGTCCGGAGATCACAATAAGGATATAGGACACGTCAAACAGTTCACAATTTTAATTGTTTAACAATTAATAATAAGTACTTAGTATCTAATAATAATAATTACAATTTAGGCGAGTCTTAACCTAAGAAATAATACATTTAAATTTAAAATCTATAATTTAGGAATTCCTCAATGGTATAGAAAGCTTTCTCAAGCAAAAAAGATTTTACATAACTATAGAATTTGCCACTGCTTAAATCTCTAATATGATTAGGAATATGATTATAAAATATTGCACCCATGTAATATGGATTGGATTTATATAATTCAAGTCTGTGAAGGCTATATAGAAGGTCATTTCCAAACCTCATCCTATAACATGTTTTGAGTTCTGAATGATGCAATATTTTGCCGAACAAATTTTAAAATCTCAAAAATAAACAAAGACGGAAAAATCATTATCGATTCGTTACAGAATGAGCAATTGAATTTTAAAAAAATTATTAACTTTCAGAAACATGAAGAATTAGAAATGAAAAAAATTATTGAACAGAGGAAGAAAGAAAAAGAGGACGAACGTTTAGCTAGACAGAGAGTTAAAGAACAGATTGAAGCAGACAAATTGGCAAGAAAAGCAAAATATGCAGGTGCTCAACCGGAACAGGCTATCGTACCGCCTCCGGTCGCAGCAGGCCCTGTAGAGAAAAGGCCCCAACCAAATTATACTGAAGTTAAATTACAAATAAGACTGATTGATGGTAAGACAATTTCAACTACCAGAATAATATTTATTATCAATTTTTTTTACCACACGCATTCGCATTGCAGTACTCCTGATGAATGGCGAATTCCCTGATTCGAAATATGATTTCAGAAAGATACCAGTGTGCCTTGGGGTTATTCGAACGTTTTTCTTATTATTGATAGCATAGCGTCATAAGAAAGTACTGTCAATATGCATTGATCATGATATTTTCTTTTGGGACATATAGAAGGATTCAAATTATAATCATGTGCGACGAACAAGCTTGTCTGTTGCAAAGATAGAGGGCTGCGGTTTTCGCGACATGTATCTACTTTTTCTTTTTTAATCGAAAGATGCCTTAAATAAATTTTTTATGGCCTCATTCGTTTTTAAGATACTTTGGAAGCTTGCACTTTTTTGTGCTTTAATTTATTGGAAAAATTGCATTTGATCCACACATTATTTTATATCATTTTCTTTCTTACACATTAATGTTATGTAACGAGTTTTGTCGTTTTTGTCAGTTAATTTTAAATATATATTATTATTTAATGGTTATCCATTAAGTTTTCTAAAAAAAATTCTTTTTAACATTAGAATTAATAACATCAACAATAATATTCATGATAACATAAATAATGATATTTCAAATGTTTATTATGCTTCTTTTCCATATATCAAAGAACTTACTCCGAAAATCATTAAAATTTTTAGTAATGAACCTGTAAAATTAGCGCTAAAAAATGTTAAATCGATTGGTAATTTATATTCAAAATTAAAAGATAAAACTATTGCTTTAAATTACTCAAATTTAGTATATTCAATTCCATGTAATAATAATTGTGATAAAAAGTATATTGGGCAAACATCACAAAATCTAAAAAATAGAATTTCTGGACATAAAAGTGACATAAGACTTCAAAAAAACACTTCTGCTTTATCTGAACATGCATATATTACTGGTCACATACCAAAATTTAATGAAATTAAAATTCACCATAAAGAAACATATAAATAAAAGGTTATTTTTAGAAATGGTCGAAATAAATAAAACAAATTCTATGAATAAGAGAACTGAAATTGATGATTTAAGCTTAATTTATTCTTATATATTATCACTAAATAATCGATAATTTTGTACCAATACACCTTGCCATTATTACTAAATTGATATCAAATATCAAGTATTCCTTTAACACCTCGTAAATTATTTATTTTGAAACAAAGTGACTTTGATATTTTATGTAGTTCTATAAGTTATTCTAATATTTTACCAATTTTTTACAATATTTTTAAAATGTTATAATTGCCAAAATTCAGTTCAACTAGTTTTGATTGTAAGTTGCCACAAAATTGTTATATATTGTATATTAATATATATAAAATAGTTTTTAGCCCTGACGAAGGTCACGATATACTGACCGAAAGCTTGGACGCAAAACAAATCCATCTTTTAATAAACCTTATTGGCTGAATGCCCGTTAATTATTTCTACATTTAAATATATAGGTATCAGACATGGTATATCTCACCTCGGCTCCCGAACGGACTATCGGATAAATGAAGTATATACAGGGCGATCCATTTAAAAACGCAAGTTCATATTTTTGGCAGCTTTGCGATACTCATTTATTTTTTCTGATAACATTACCACAACTTTTGTATTTAAATTTCGTTTGATATCTCTTAAGATAATCACTCGAGGGATGCGTCAATATATACGGCACGAAACCTGTACATAAACTTGCAAATTGAGCAAATATTAATATGGGTGGGAAAAAAAAAGAGGTTTAATTTTTTTTTGGACGTGTCACGTATATGCAGAGAACATCTACCGGAGAGAAGCGACAAATCGGCAAAAATCGTTGGTTCGCCGGCTAGGCATGCTATAGTCTAACGGCTGATGTCAAGAAAAGAGGATTGTTTGGTTGGATACTATTTATTTTGTTTAAATTTTTAATTTTATAAAAATATTGAGTTAGTTTGGGTTAGTATGCATATTAAAACTTTTTGAGATTTGAAAAATGTCTGGATATTATTGTGCTGTTCGCGGTTGTTTATCCAAAACAGGTGAAGGCGTTTATTTTTCATTTCTAATATTAATATAGTACGATTTTTTTCAGACAGTACTTTGCGTGTTGTTAACCCCACGGTCTCTCCCTTGCCTTGGTTTCTCCTATAAGCCCATGTTCATCCCAAGAGGGTTTACATTCATCTCTAAGCACAAGCTACACCCAAACAGATTCTTCTTTAAGCTGTCACACTCCGCGAAAACAAAAGTGAAGAGCTAAGATTCGTAATTTACAAAAAAATATATTAAATATGATTCAATGAAAGAAGTCAAACTTGAAGATTCATTGTCGGAAATAATCAAAACTCACCTGGCTTTCAAAGACAAAAATCCAAATTCAAGATCTTCTCTTGAGTTAAAACAATTTGCTTTGACTCTTTATTTTCTAAGCCCTCTGGCATATGTATATTTGAGCAAAATACTAACTTTGCTAACAAAAAGAAGTTTACAAAGGCTCACCGGAAGATTAGGCTGTAAAGCAGGCTTAGAAAATGAAGTGATATATAAATCTCTTGAAATAAAAGCAAAAGCGATGTTTAAGCAAGACAAGCATTGTATATTGTCTGTAGATGAAATGTCATTAAAGTCAAACTTATTTTTTGACATAGGGAAAGGTGAAATAATTGGCTATAAAGACATTTATATCAAAAAAATGCATTGGTAATTATGGCTAGAGGGCTCTATTCATCTTGGAAACAACCAATGGCTTTTTTTGTGGGTTCTCAACTCGAAGCTGAAAAGCTTATATGTATTCTGGAAACTATGTTGGGGTTTGGAACCTTCGGCAAAATGCACTAAAACGGAGTTTTATCCACTATACCGAAACAGAATAATTGCACTCGACGCACGTTTCGCTAACCATGTTAGCAGCATTAGGAGATAATTAAAACTAAATCTACCCAACTCCTTTTTATACTAAATGTTTGCTTAATCAAGTGGAACCAAAGGAACCAATCATGGAATCCCACTAGTCACGCTTGCTCAACCAATACAATGGACTATACGGAATAGGCCCTGTATCTCTATTTAAACTATTCTTACATTTAATAATTTCCATACTTTCATGTGCGTCTAATAATCTATCAGTTATATTATGAATTAATTTTAAATTTTTTATTGTTATTCTATGATTATTATCAAAAGCATGCTCGGCAACACTTGATTTTTTTGTTCTACCATACTTTAAATGAGCTATGTGTTCCTTGAATCTCGTTTGTATAGACCTTCTAGTTTGCCCAACATATTTTTGGTTACAATCCATGCATCCAATTTCATATATTCCACTCCTTTCTAATATTTCAATTTTGTCCTTTGGACCACCTAATAATTTCTTAATGTTAAACTGAGTTTGGTATACTAATTTTAAACCTACTTCCTTAAAGACTTTTTGGAGTCCTCTAGAATACTGAGGATTATATGGTATCGAGACATATTTTTTTATTTTCATCCTGATTGACGAACGAAGTGGAATCACGAATGGTCTTTCTAAACAAATGCCTATTAATTAACTAACGTCCGTGAAGTTAGCCCCCAAGTATGTTTTTTCCGTGAAAATTTCATGATGGTTAGTGCTTAGTTAGTGCTTTTTAGTGCTTCAAAAAGTTTCGTTAGTGCTTCTTTTGTTTTCGAGATATTCAATTTTATTTTATTCCAAGGTCAGCCCCCAAAGTGTTTAGGATTGGTTTAAATTTGGCGTAATTCTTTAGTGCTTCTTTAGTGCTTTTTAGTGCTTCAAGAAGTTCCGTTAGTGCTTTTTTGGTTTACGAGATATTCAAGATTTTAAATTCAAGGTCAACCCCCAAAGTGTTAAGGATCGGGACAAATTTAGTCTCATTCTTTAGTGCTTCGTTAGTGCTTCAAAAAGTTTCGTTATTGCTTTTATAGTTTACGAGTTATTCAATATTTTATATTCATGGTCTGGAGGGGGTTTCCGCGGCGATTTTTTGTGACTTATCAAAGGCGGTTGATTGTGTCAGTCATGAGATTCTGCTTCGGAAGCTTCACTGCTATGGTTTCAGAGGAGTGTCATTGTCCTGGTTCTCTTCCTACCTTAAGGGTTGTCGTCAGCGCGTCTTCGTGGACTCTGGGTTCTCTGGATATGGGTCGGTAACCTGGGGAGTGCCGCAGGGTTCTGTTTTGGGTCCCATACTTTTTCTCCTGTATGTCAATGACCTCACAAATCTTGACATTCAGGGAAAATTCACTTTATTTGCCGATGACACCACAGTTCTCTGGCATAGCCCTAACAGTGAGTCCCTACGCTTAACCCTGTTGGCGGAGCTTCAGTGAATAAAGGTTTGGTTTGACTCAAATCGCCTGTCACTAAACTCTGGTAAGACCAGGCTGTTGTGTTTTAGGGGTGACCCCGGTGAAGTGTCGGTTGGCGGTGACCCAATTGTGCAGCTTCCTAGCAGCAGATTCCTTGGTGTAGTCATTGATAATGAACTCAAGTTTGAGAACCACATAGTTGATCTTGCTAACAAAATATCAAATGGCTGCTTTGCTGTGAGGGTGGCGGCTGAAGAGCTTGGCACGGCAGTTGGTAGGCCTGTTTACTTTGCCCTTGTCGAGTCACGTCTTCGCTACGGCATCTGTTTCTGGGGTAATGCTAGCAATTATCTTATCCAGTCACTCTTTATATTACAAAAAAGGGTTCTCAGATACATGTGCAGGGCAAAAACTCGGGAATCCTGCCGCCCTCTATTCGTTCAGGAGAGAATCCTTACAGTGACTTGTATTTATATACTGGAAATTGCTAGCCTTCTATTTAAAAATCAGTATAGATTCATGGCAGAAAACCCTAGGTATATAACGCGTCAGCAAAACAATTTACATCTGCCCATCCCTACATCAACTCTAACGCAGAACTATTTTTTTATGAGGGTGCTAAGGTGTTCAACCACATTCCGCGCGATATTAAGGGGGCAGCTTCACTCAGGTGTTTTAGGCGGCATCTGAGACAGTTTTTGTTGGAGAGGGGCTATTTTAGTCGTTCTGAGTTTTATGCTCAATGACCGTAGCTAGTGTAAATCTTTAGTCTGTGATTATGTGTATTTTATATTGTGTTCTGAAATATTTTTAACCATGTGGCTTCTCATATTATATTTTCCTGTATGTACGTCTTATCGCGCTTTAGTATTTAATACTGTATTAGGATTTAAGATATTTTTTACTTCTATTTTGCTTGCTTAACAACAATTTTTTGTTCTAACAATAAAGCGTATTTTGACTTTTGACTTTATAACTTGGAAGAGTATTTTGCAGATGGCTGGGCGTAAACTCTCGCTTTTTTTCTATTTTCTTTTCTTTACTATATACAGTTTAGGTGTCCATTTAATTGATTAATTTGTGCATGTATATTACTTGTTTCAAACAAAATTTGTATTTTTTAATTATTTTTGTGCTTTTCAAAGTTTTAACTTTTTGTTTTAACTTCTTATTTTTAACTTTTTATTTTCTACATTAGTTACATACTTATCTAATTTAATAAGCTTTGCCTACAAATACTATGTATTTATGATAATAAAGTATGTCTGAAGAGTCGGCGGCCGCCCATCCATCCAAATCATGTAAGCACACCAAATCATTGATTTGGTGTGCTTACATGATTTGAATTGATGCGCGGCCGCCGACTCTTCAGACATACTTTATTATCATAAGTACATAGTATTTATAGACAAGCTTATTAAATTTGAAATCAATGTCAATCTGTTGAATTAAGATTAAGAAGAAACCCTTTTATAACAGAAGCAGTAAAGCAATAGATGCAGGTAAAGTCTATACGAAGTCAATTGAATAGACGTAAAAACTGAATATTGGGTAACAGTCGGTGTTTTCGTTGTGAAACATGGACGGCGTGTTATAAATTTGACAAAGTTTTGCAAATTTAATAATAGTCTTTAGCAACTGAATTGAAACGGCATAAAAACCATAACGAGCATAGGCGGAGCAGCAGCAAATTAATTCAGATAATTCAGTTACAATGTATTTCCAATTTTCACATATTTTTACTATGTCAGTATTATCGAAATAAGAAAGGTACTTCCCAGTTAATCATTCAGTTTTATTCACCTAGGAATTTGAGGAAAAATCAAAATAAATTGCCGGTACAATATTCACCTTCCTGCCTGCCATATACCATTGTCGTGGTTAACACCTTTTTTTTTTGTAGTGTATGGAGTCACTGTCAGTTGGAGATTATTTGGAGAGTATTTATTTAGTTTTTATTTCGATAGCAGACCAAATCATTTCGTAATTTGTCGATTACATATTCATTTCAAGTTATCTTTTTGCATAGCCTCCAACTTTTTGTAATCTTTTAAAGAATTTCCATATTTTTGCTTTTAAAGAATTTTCCTTCTTTTTACTGTTGTTGTGAACTTTGTTATGAAGTCGAAAATTATATGATGCATTGTCCATCACAGTGACGGAATTTGCGGGGATATTTGCCACTAATTCAGTAAACTGCCTTTCAAATAAACTGACAGTTGTGTCTTCATGATAGTCAGCCGAGGATCGTTTTGTGTTTTTCGCCGACAATAATAAAGTATTAGTAACCAACTTAGAGTATAAGAAAAAACAAAGAGACAACAAAGTAATTCATAAAACTCTCGAAAAATGCATCAGACAATCCTAAACGCTACTGCCTCGAATTATTAATGAACTCTGAGGAGTGGGGATAGAGATGCGGACACGGCTAACTTCAGGTCAGAGTCATTAGCGTAGAATTAGCGTAGAATAGAGTAAAGAAATGGAATATAAAACATACATGAAAAAATTAATATACTTAATTGTTAGGTTTTCAGTTAAAACTTAGTGTTTTATCTATGGTTAAAACCATGACGTCCTGGATATATTTTCGTGATGTGAACATTTACTCTAAAAAAATTTCGATGACTCAGAATTCTATTATTTAGATTTAGAAAATATCCAACTTTTATCAAACTCCTCCTTTTATACGATTAAGGAATATTTTCTGAAAATACGAAATTAGTAATGTGTCAAGTGATTGCTTTACATTATACAGAGTGTAATTTAATTTAATGCTAAAAATTGAACACCGAATTTCTTTGGCTCATTTTATGACTAATGGCTCTTATAAACACGTGTTCGAAGCAGCGTTATTCTAGGTTGATATTTTTAAAGATCGTAAAATGCAGTTCATGGTTCCTATAATGGAGTGATTTTTTGTTTGTATTTAAAAATGCTATTATTGCCCAGTTAGAGTTGGATTTTTGAAATACCTTCTTAAACCGAATGGAGTCAAATTTTGAATTTTGGTTGCCTCAAGGCTCGGTGCTGGGCCCGTTGTTTTGCTCACTAAATGTTCTAAATCTTAAATGTGCAAACCTAAAAGCACGTCTGATATCCGAATAAACTAAAAAATATTTCATTTAGTAGTTTCTTAATCCTAGACATATTCATGTTAAAGATAGCACAATCATTCCGAATTAAGTTACATAGCTGGTCCATGACAATAATAGTTAGCTAAAGTTACTAAAATAATTGGTACGGACCCTGTCCACATAAAGTTATAGGACTTCTTGTTCTATAAGTGGTTATATAAAATATGACTAAACCTAATAAATTAAGAGTCATTTATGAAGTTATGTAACAGGTTGGACAAAAACAGTAGGGATGCAATAACTCTAAGATTTTCTAAGCTAAGATTGTATATTTTCATAACATCTGCTTTTGGTGTATGTAACTGGTATATGCCAGTTTCCTTATAGTAAATATATCTTAAAAATGTATTTTGTATCTTTTCAATAGATAATTTGTGGTTCTCGTAAGATGGAGATCATATTAACAAATAATACTCCAAAACACTCCTGACATAAGAAAATATCATATCCTTATACATTCTAGATTCCCTAGACGAATCTACAGTTTCTTACTATAAAACCGTAAGTTCAGATATATGTGTTTTAAAAGTTAATTGGGAATTTAAAATAATCCGAAGATATCTCAGTAAGAGGAACAACGCTGTTCTTCTAATTGCATAATATTCATAATTTGAAATACTGAAGCTGAAAACATGACACTGCTCCATCAAGGGAGGTCTGGAATAGGGAAATACAAAGTTTAACCATATACTTATTTTAGTAAAAATACTCTATTGCTCAGTAGACTAACATGAATGTAAATAAAAACCCTCTCAATCTACCCCATAAATGTATTATAGATGTCAAATAAAAAATACGAATAAAAACAATCAACAGTGCAAGTGACAACCACGCAACATGTAAAATTCTTTTGACATCCATATTAAATTTTGTAGAGTAGATCGAGTGTTTATTTACATTCCTATTTTTTTTTGCTTAAATATCTATGGAAAATAAGACATTTACTTTGATAACAGATACAGAAGATCTCGAAATCACATATTTGTTCCGAAGATATTTGAGCAAACTTCTTAAATTGATGATTTTTTATTTTAAGCACCTCACAGTGTCTTGAAATGCATGAATTCTCCTTCTTTTAATAAACTAGGGTTTTTCCTCCTTTTTCTAGTAGAATTAAAGACTTCACTATTTAAGTCAACAAAATATACCTTCTTTCCTTTTCGTAAAAAGATATATATTATAGTGTTGTAAAAAGCTTATTTATATAAATCCACTGAAAAATTTAAATTAAACTGAAATATAAGGGGTCTAATACAGCTGTTTACATATTTGCTCTATTTAAAATTATGCATTTTAAATAGAGCAAGATCAAACCAGCACCATCCAGTACACGACATTTCAATTTGGAGTATGCTAATTTTAATACATATATCGTAACACCTCGAAAAATAAATTTTGAAAACCATCATCTCTTATTGCTGTTGCTTCCTTCTTAATGATCCTCTAAACTAAATGGCCGACCTCGGCTTGTGGTAAGGACGCAGACGTGTTAAAGACGCACTAAAAGTTCTGGAAGATGTTAACATACTTTGTGCATAACATTCTTGACAGGCTCTAAAATACAAGAGAGGTGAGATTAAACATACATAATCGCTCAAGAGACTACTTCTAAAATGAAATAAATATGATATTTTCAAACTAACGATATATTTGTAACAAAAACAAATAATAATATTCATCCTATTAACGACAAAAAATGTAGTATGAGATAATATTATCTATTTGTAGGCATAATAAATATTTAAAAGCCGATGATTGTGTTTGTAATTTGGTAGTTCGGTAGATGACTATTTGGGTTAATATATTACAAACTGACAAGCTGTACAGATACTTCACTTCAATAATTTAAATAATTCAATTAGTTCTTTATTTGCACAGAACATTTTAGATAGATGATATTTCAGTTTACAGTTATCATATATTATAAATGAATTTTTAGATATCGACATGAGACATGAATGAATATTAAACTAAAACTATAAGATACATGTTTGTTTAAACAGATCCAGGCTTAAACAAAACTACAAACATTTGTAATATTTCGTTTCAAGACAGTATACACAATAGATAAGTTCGATTACGAAGTACTGTATTGTTTTGGAACTGCTTTTTTATTTAAATAAAATATGATAATATGAATATTAGCTAAATGTTTAAATACGGCTTTCGCTGGATCATTAGTTTATTTGTGTATGATGAAGAAAACTACCAAATTGAATATGAATCATTCTAGTCTCAAAGAGCGAAGAATTTTATATGCATATTTATATTTTATATATGAGCGTCACTGGTTGCGGACAAGGTTACATACCTGTGGAATGACATATTTGGAAAATTTCGACTGTTCTTTTGGCATTCTTAGCACTGACGAACCATCACGATCACAATAATAACTGTTGTCTTAATAAGAAATGCAATTAACAAAAAAAAATCACTAAAACTTAACGAAAAATGAACACCAAACAATACGTAAACAATAATGGCATCCACAATGGCGCCTTACTATCAATTTTACTATTATGTTGACACTCTGTTGCGGCCTTGTCACGTTTACATTGAAATCAGTCTTGATTCCAAGACAGACAGATCGGATTATATATTTTTTACAGTTTTTTGTTGCTATTATCTCCGAAATAAACTTGAAAAAATATATGGTATAATTTTAAAAATGAAATGGTAGACTCAATTTGGTGTTATCGAGGAAGAAAACATCAATAATAAGCGGCACGCCTTCTCATTTTTCCCTTAAGCTTATACAAATTTTTCATGTGGCAAAAAGTCCCCTTGTGTCCGCATCTTATGTTTAGATTGTCACCCATTGTCTGGTAAATATCATAATGTAAATAAAGCCATCTTTTTTCTTTCCTTAATCTAAGGGAACAAAACTCTTATCATTTCCTGCACCCTGTATAGTAGGTTTGTTTAATTTGCAACTGCTGCTATTATCTACCCAACCACACGTAACCACGTGGTGTATATTCTCAAAACAACTTTCGTAAAAATATACTACCCCTGCCGATGCGATCATGAATTTTGGTTAAATATTTTCTTGCCGATGCGTTATGATGCCTGGACACTTCATAATAACCATCCTTTTAGTCAAATGATTGTATTTAAAGCCGCAATCTAGGAAGATACTTTGCAAATGTTCCAGATATTTATATTCATAATCAGAGCAATCGCGTAATATATTCTGAATCATTTCTCTCTGTAAAATACCTACTTGGCGTATATAATCTTTGGAAGCATTACGGGAAGTCGATAATATATCCAGCTCTAATTACTCTATAAATTGTAGAGAGAAGTTTAGTTAGCTCACACATTATTTTTAGAATTTCGTATTCTGGGCCCATGATTTTCGCTTAAAAGAAATCTCTGTGTTTGGATACGTATCTATTAAAAAGTTCCAGCGACTTGTCAGTTACATCAATTTCAATATTCTGTTGCATTATCAGAAACATTTTAATGAAATATTTACCACACTTTTAATAACAACAACAACAAAGTTAAATAATAAAAGCAAAGTTATGCGCGACAATAAAGAAAGTAAAAAACAAATAATAAACAACTGCAATTTAGCACACAAAAATAAATCATCCACAAATAGAACAATATACAACAAAATAAAAATTACAAAGAAACGCAACTATCAAAGTCTCAATGAAACACACCATTAAATCAAACAGGATTTACTGTCTAAATGACAGGAAGTAATATTTAATATCTTTGTTTTTTTTTTGTTGAATATTAATCGTTTTTTAGGTGTTCTAATAAGATTTTGAAGCTTTTTAAACATCTAGTCACACGTCGCACCTACTGATGGGGTAAGATAGACTTGAACGTATGTGGAATATAAAAAAAATATATTGTTAAACTAAAAATATGAAATTGTAGTAAAATAATTGTTTCAAGATCGCATAAGTATTTTTTAAATATATATCATTTTGGAAAATAAATTATCTTACGCTGAGCTCTGCTACTTCTAGGTTCTAGGTGCGTCTGTCCTAATATGTAAATAAAAGAAAAAGTCTAAATAATTTTCCCACATTCTCAGCTTAAAAAAATCATTTATCCCAATGTCCCTTGTCAGAATTAGATCCATTATTGAAGGTCTCGTGAGGTCTGTGTCATTTTTATAGTATGTAAAAGGGTCGGTATTAACTAATCGCAATAAGAAGAGAAGATGCCACTGTCATCGTAAAAATATGTTTGTATGGGTTTTATTAAATTACCAATATTAAAATTTCACTGTTGTTTTAGGTAAAACGTTAATACAAAACTTTGGAGTGAAAGAGCCCCTTTCAGCTGTCAGATTATATGTAGAAATGCACCGAACAGATGGCGACGGCCCATTTAAACTAATGACTAGTTTCCCTAAAAAAGTGTTTAGTACTGAAGATTATGACAAACCTTTGGAAACCCTAGGTATGATATGCTTTAATCGAAAGTTTATTTTCAGATCCTTTTTTAATAATAACTTAATTCAAATTTAATGTTATAGTCTATCCGTTTGGAAGGAGAAGTAATAAAATAGATAAGGGCCACTCAGTGTGTAATAAACCAAAGGCGGGTTTAGTTTGGGTTATAACCATATTGTAGGTATACTGTGAGTTTATTTTCTCATGTAACACGTCGTGCATTAGTTCAGAATAATAAATATGTATTCCCTAAAACGTCAAAAAATAACGGTTTTAAACTTAAATGAAAAGATCATACTTAACTCTGTGTTGAATTATATTAGAATTGATGAAAACCTTAATTTAAGCGTCGACGATAGTATTGAGAAGTGTCCTCTAATGAATGA
This sequence comes from Pissodes strobi, assembly GCA_016904865.1. NCBI lineage: Eukaryota > Metazoa > Arthropoda > Insecta > Coleoptera > Curculionidae > Pissodes > Pissodes strobi. Next base: position 89,353 of record MU184144.1, on the reverse strand, counting down.
AGTTGGAAAAATAACTATCTATCGAATTTTGAAGGAGGAAGATGCAGGGGAATTACTGCGCCAAAGCCAAAAGCTGGTCGAATAAAACTGGAGCTGACAGAAGATGTAAAAATACCCTGCGAAGAATCATTCATGTGTTTTTCATTAAAAAATACCAACTTTAGACTTAATTCTAGAGGCTGTTAAAAGTGGCCCACAGGTACCAATGTTGAGCAGAAACAAATTGGGGGACGTTTTAAAATCCGTCAATTTTCGTCGGGAAAAATTTCAAGGAAAATCCCTTTCAATTTAAAGGGGAGAAATCGTATGGTGTCATGAGCCTTCTCAAGGAACACCCATTTATTATTTAGAAGAAACTTATGAAAGGTACACTGTATATAAATTTTGGCAGGAAAAATACGTTTTTAATTCAAGGTAAGCTTTTATAGAAGGTTGGTCAACTTGTCTCCGTCCACAATCTGGAAAAGGACGCCGATTAATTATAGCACATAGGGAATATTCACGATTTCGTTAATGGCGGTTTGCTTACATTCAAATCGAAAATGAAAACGGATCACCACGAGGATATGAATTCTGATGTGTTTGAAGAATGGTTTATGCAGATGATAGAGTCGATACCCCCCCGATAATTGTCATGGATAATGCAAGTTACCACTCTAAAAAAGTTCGACGAGTCCTCGTGATGGGATAGCTTAATCGGCGGCGAAATGTATTAGTCTATGATGACAATGTTAAATGGGTGTTAATACAATTAGTCAAACAGGAAGTTTTATTAAACATAGATAAGTACAAGTACGTTATTGATAAATTTGCAAAAACTCTGGATATAACTGTTCTTTGCTTGCCAGAGCTTATTTGTTCTCAAGTATAAAGAGAGTTGGCTGGATACAATGTGACCTACAAATTAACGACCTTAAAAATCCATTTGCAAAAGTAATATCTAATGTCGTTCCAGAAAAGTGGCAAAGATATGTTGAACACGTAATTAAAGGAGAAGATAAAATGTGGACACTCGATCCATCAATGGACCAAATTGTAGAACCACTAGTTATGAAATTAGGTGCAGATAATGCTATGTAAGATTTTAGTCCGGATGAGCCTGCTGGATACAAGTGTTTTAGATTAACTATTGTATTGTTTTGTATGTATATTATGTATATTTATTGTTTAAAATTAAACATTAATATTAATAAAAATTTTAGAAATATTCTTTTATTGCTGAAGTAGAACAATTTTATTATTATTGCTCTCAACCAATCATTTGGTATTGACTGATTTTGCCCAATTGCATTGCTTCCAATAATCTCTAAAGTCATGGTCAATCAGCAACTACTCAAGTACCTCGAGACCAACAGAATAATTAGCGATAACCAATACGGTTTCCGCAAACAGAGATCTGCCGGAGATATTGGCCTATGTCACTCATATATGGAGTAGGGCAATTGAGAACTACGGAGAATCTCGAGCGATTGGGTTGGATATTTCGAAGGCATTTGACAGGGTTTGGCATGACGGATTGCTCAACAAATTGCTGTCGTTCGGACTGCCAGCGTCTCTACAGCTGGCTTGCCAGATTCCTTAAGAACCGATCTCTGCATGTTGCAGTTGATGGACACATCTCAGCCACATTCACCATTAATGCGGGCGTGCCTTGGGGCGCAATACTTTCACCAACTTTGTTCCTCATCTATATTAATCACCTGCTGACCGAAACCAATAATCCTGTTTACAGTTTTGCAGTTGAGAGTATCCTTGTCTCCCAATTTAAATCAGAAAAATCTTTACCAGCGACTGAGTCTTATCACCGCAGGCAGGAGCATTTTACAACAATTAATGAAGATCTTGAGAAAGTTCGAACCTGGGGTGACAGGAATTTGGCCCAGTTCAATGCAGCAACAACCCAAGCAGGCACGTTTACCAAGAAAGCCAATACGGCGGGCCGGCCCTGATATCATTATGGCAGGATCGATCATTCCTTCATCCTCGTCAATCGGACTACCGGGTATCTCGGTCAATAGCTGTATGGCCTGGCGTGACCACGTTGCTAACATCGCAGAAGCTTGGTGCGCTATTTCGCAACAAAAAAAAAACTACACCCCAGCAGTTGCTCTTGTTCTACAAAGCGCTTGTGCTCGAAATATTGCTCACACATCTGGGGTGCCACACCTAAGCATACCCTAAAGTTGCTGCATTCAGAAGAGAGCTGTGCGTCTCGTCGGCGACCCAGGATCTGGATAGTCTGGAACACCGCAGACATGTGGCCGAGATATCCTTGTATTATAGATATTGCAGATGTTCCCAGGATTTGGTCCGCAACATCCCGCCCCCCAGCAACGCCTGTCAGACGGCAAGAGCGCACCCGTTCGTTGTACAACTGGAAACACCTAGAACGTCGCACTGCATTACTGTGGAACTCACTCCCAGGACCTCTGTTCCCTCTTAATTACAACCTACAACTATTCAAGAACAGTGTCAATCAACATCTTCGCACACACACCGCTCGTCGAGTGCCATAGGATCTCCCTTTAGTGTGTGCGCCAATGCCATAAAAAATGGCCAAGTTAGAATCGCCCAGCTGTACGTGATCATTCTGTAAAGCTCACAGTACCTGGCAGATAGATGATTTAGGGCCAGATATTGGCCTAATAATTCTAAAATACTAAACAATTACCACGAAATTTTCATGGCCAATTTGGGTTCACTTAAAATTTTCACCAAATTTGCCTATTTATAAATTGACACATATACAGATATAAAGGAGTAAACCTAAAAATATCGTTAGGGCGAAAAGCCAACAAATGATTCGCATCTACCTACCGCAAAGTTTCGACCTTCGAACCTGCGCATATGACAGCAGCCCGGTGTTGTCGTTCTAATATTTCACTTCACGCTTGTTCCTCCGCTCGCTCCGAGGGCGCAACCAAACAAAGTCAAGCTATCCCAAGGCATTGCCCAAAATCACGAAAAAAGAACTTTGAAAAATATATCAAGCATGCTAAGAAGGCTCAAATTGCGCTAGGTAGGCGCGAATAACAAAATGTGCAATTCAACGGAAAACTTGGTGTTATGGAATATTAAAATTTTGCAATTTTTTTTTATGGTGGCCTCTTGAATGTTATTAACTGTTATATATCGTTTTATATAAAATATAAACGATTAAAACACATTTTAATCGGATTTGATATTTGTTTTAGGTCTGGCTCCTGCTGCAACATTAATTGTATCAAAATCGTAAGCGGCTTATGAAGAGTTAATATCAGAATTGTATTGTTGAAGAAAGCCAGCTTAAATTGTTTCTGACATATAAAACATCGATTTTGAGAATTTAGATAATGATCGACAAAATCAGTTTTATATTTAATTTATGGTTTTTGAAAAGGGCAGGTATAATAATTTTACTACAATCGTTTAAAAAACTTATTACAGTGGGTGTGATAAAGTTTGTGTTGTACTGCTTGGTAAGCAACTGTAACATAGCTTACATAGCAGGCCAATTAATACTAAACTCACATCTTTATAGAATATATTAATATTTAACATTGAAAAACATTCTTTACATTCTAACAGTAATTCATTCCAATTAGTTTCCAAACACTAATGTGACAGTTTATCGATAAATACATGACCATATCTACAATACTTACATATATTGCAAATAGGTTCGGCAATAAGTTATATATTTTAGAGTAAGTCGATTTGAAATAGTTTTGATGTCTCAGAAAATTTTAAACTTGATAACAGTTGGTGCGTGACCTCAAATATCTGATAAATCTTTCTTTAAAAAGGCCGAACAAAGTACAAATTACTACAATTACAATTTATTTTTTGGAAAAAGTCGCGTAATTATTGCAGTGATACAAAATATATTTTATATTTGGACTTTTTTGGTCATTTAAGACGATGTGCGAGTGTAGGGGAAATACCAGGGGGGGGGGTGTTACTAGGCTTCCGCTTAACAATTTGACGTACGAAGGATATAACTGACTGCTGTAAATGCGACAGCACCAGTCTCACCTTAAAAAATAACTAACTAACCTTACTTTCAGATTTATTATTTATTTACTGACATACCATATTATTATTTTGAACAGTGGCTGGCCGTTGAAATGAGAATTTTGTATAATAGTGCAAAATAGCAAAAATAGACCCAGAACGATACAAATTCTCTGAATTTATTTTCATATTTGTACCATTTAAATCAATCACTCTCGTAAACTAATCCTATCCTAGTTTTTGAGTTACGAAGTTTAAAAGATGGGAGTCGATACAGAATTGAATGGATATGCCAAGTTTTGATATTAATTGATTAAGTATAGATAGTAAGCAGCACTTCAGGCGTTATATTTTGACGAACTCATTTAAAACTGCGGACATACGCAATCTATTATTGAAATAGAAGAGGGGGTAGTGATGCTTTCTTATTGATCCGTAATTCGATATTAACTTGTAGAAAAATTGTAATCAACCTTTTCAGGTGTGCGTGGGTTTCATTGTAGGGTGATTTGTGTGTATTTCCTTTATCATCGGCTGGTTGTATTCTTCTGAATAATTTGGTTAAATTCACGATAAATAGACTTTTAAATGACGAGTTATTCGGCTGAAGTAATTAAGTATGTCGTATGGACATCATCTTGAACTAGTATTTTAGCGAAAAACTAAAATTTAGATATTTAAAGCAAAGTATCGCTCGACTCTACTTTCTATTTTTTTAAATAATTCAATTCTCTTATTTTGAATAAGAATTATAATTTATCGCGCAAACTAATTATTTTGCTTACAAATAAAGCATAAAATTTTCTTGTATCAAAATTTTGATGAGAAACTCACGTTATGGAAGCAACTCAATTATTAATCATAGGATTTGGCTAGTGCCCTTTGGAATTCTTCATCTAAGTAGTATAAACCATATTTCGAATTTCACGATAGCCAAGTTTCCAAGCGACAAAGGTCATACATATAACATTTCTTTGACAAACAAAAAACACAGTACCTCTTGTGCTGAAGCGTGTGTGCATAATAATCTAATTCCGATTAAACATTATTAACAAATTATTCATTGCGATACCAAACATATCAGCAAACTGCCATTACACGGTACTATAACTCGAAGGAAGCATGAAATACTTGTTTTATATTATTAAATATCTTTTATCCGATCCTTTGGCTATGAACAAAACTACTGCTTTATAAGCTGTAAATACGAAAAGCTCTTAAGTTCCAATTTCGTTTTGTGCAAAAAATATTCAGACTAAATGGACGAGGATTTTACGAAACAAAGAAATATGCTGTCGGCAGGATGGTTTAAATTTGTTTGCCGTCAATCTTTGACTTATAGTAACTTTATACTGTCTTGCAATAGCTTTTAGTTGACAACGTCTGCAATTTATTGTAGTGT
>MU184144.1:61527-78958 GCA_016904865.1 Pissodes strobi | reverse complement strand
TTTTCTGTTCTACCATACTTTAAATGAGCTATGTGTTCCTTGAATCTCGTTTGTATAGATCTTCTAGTTTGCCCAACATATTTTTGGTTACAATCCATGCATCCAATTTCATATATTCCACTTCTTTCTAATATTTCAATTTTGTCCTTTGGACCACCTAACAATTTCTTAATGTTGGACTGAGATTGGTATACTAATTTTAAACCTACTTCCTTAAAGACTTTTTGAAGTCCTCGAGTATACTGAGGATTATATGGTATCGAGACATATTTGGTATTTTCATCCTGATTGACGAAAGAAGTGGAATCACGAATGGTCTTTCTAAACAAATGCCTATTAATTAGTCTATTTATTAAGTTAGTATTGAAACCATTAACTTTCGCTATATTCTTAATTGTCTCCTTTTCATTATTAAATCTTTCTCTGCTGAGAGGAAAGTTAACCATACGGTGTACCAAAAAATGTAAGCTGGCCAATTTGTGTTGGTCGCAGTGGAAGGAGTCATTAGGAATATATCGGTTAGTGGCAGTACTTTTTCTATAAATATCAAATTCTAGTGTGTTATTATCGTTCCTAATCACTAAAGTATCCAAAAATGGAAGTTTGCCATTGTTCTCGACTTCATAAGTAAATTTAATGGTGGGGAAACGGTTATTTAGTTTGGTTACAAAATCTTCGATATTAGCGGTTTTTGTGTCGAAAATCGCGAAAATGTCATCCACATACCTGTACCATACCCTTGGAAAATATTCGAACTCCTGACTGATTTCATTTTCAAATTTACTCATGAAAAAGTTAGCTAAGAACGGCGATAAACAGTTGCCCATTCAAGTTGTTGGTAATAGTTATTTTTATATTGGCGTACATTAAAATTTAAAATAGATTTTTTTCAATCTTAAAAAATTTAAGTAGATTCAAAATTTCTGTACGCCAATGAAGTAGACCCGTTTTGCAAAGTTCTCTTTGATTTTATGTCTTAGGCCATAACATATCCAAAAATGATAAAAAAATCCTTTGCGAATAAAAATTCGCTAAGCATTAAAAAATGATCCAATTTTATTTTCAAAGGTTTTTTTATCATTTAAGTTATTGGCATTAAAAAGAACTTTGTGTGTACTTCAGTGGCGTACAGAAAAGGGGGTAATTTTCCAAACCAATGTATTTCAGGAAGTTCAAAAATCAGCCAAATGAAATAATGATGTAAAAATGGGCAAAAAAGATTAGAAAAGGTTCAGAATATACTCCCTTTTCTGTACGCCACTGGAGTAGATCGTCTTTGCAAAGGTCTTTTTAATCCCAATACCTTAGGCCATAACATATACAGAAATGATAAAAAATCCTTTGCAAATAGAAAGTCACTAAGCATTAAAAAAGGATCCAATTTAACTAGGCCCACAAGACATGGTTTTTCCAAAATTAAAGTATTAATTTTTATTTTTGTTTATATTGACCTAATTTTTTAATGGTCAATATTCCGAACCCTTTCAAATCTGTTTTGCCCATTACTACATCTTTATTTCATTTGGCCGATTTTTGCAACGACCTGAAATACATACATTGGTTTGGAAAAATCCCCCCCCCCCCCCCTTTTTTTTTGTACGCCACTGAAGTAGAGCCTCTTTGCAAAGTTTTTTTAATCCCAATACCTTAGGCCATAACATATCCAAAAATGATAAAAAAGCCTTTGAAAATAAGAAAGTTATCAAGCATTAAAGAAGGTTCCAATTTAATTTTGCCCACAGTGTATATCTTTTTAGGAAAAGGAAAGGAGGTATATTTTGTTGACTTAAGTAGTGAAGCCTTTAATTCTACTAGAAAAAGGAGGAAAAACCTTAGTTTATTAAAAGAAAGAGAATTCATGCATTTCAAGACACTGTGAGGTGCTTAAAATCAAAAATCATCAATTTAAGAAGTTTTCTCAAATATCTTCGGGACAAATATGTGATTTCGAGGTCTTCTGTATCTGTTATCAAAGTAAATGTCTTATTTTCCATAGATATTTAAGCAAAAAAAAAATAGGAATGTAAATAAAAACACTCGATTTACTCTACAAAATTTAATGTGGATGTCAAAAGAATTTTGCATGTTGCGGGGTTGTCATTTTAACTGTTGATTGTTTTTATTCGTATTTTTTATTTGACATCTATAATACATTTATGGGGTAGATTGAGAGGGTTTTTATTTACATTCATGTTAGTCTACTGAGCAATAGAGTATTTTTACTAAAATAAGTATATGATTAAACTTTGTATTTCCTTATTCCAGACCTCCCTTGATGGAGCAGTGTCATGTTTTCTGCTTCAGTATTTCAAATTATGAATATTATGCAATTAGAAGAACAGCGTTGTTCCTCTTACTGAAACATCTTCGGATTATTTTAAATTCTCAATTAACTTTTAAAATACACATATCTGAAATTACGGTTTTATAGTTAGAAACTGTAGATTCGTCTAGGGAATCTAGAATGTATAAGGATATAATATTTTCTTATGTCAGGAGTGTTTTGGAGTATTATTTGTTAATATGATCTCCATCTTACGAGAACCACAAATTATCTATTGAAAAGATACAAAATAAATTTTTAAGATATATTTACTATAAGGGAACTGGTATATACCAGTTACATATACCAAAAGCAGATGTTATGAAAATATACAATCTTAGCTTAGAAAATCTTAGAGTTATTGCATCCCTACTGTTTTTGTCCAACCTGTTACATAACTTGATAAATGACTCTTAATTTATTAGGTTTAGTCATATTTTATATAACCACTTATAGAACAAGAAGTCCTATAACTTTATGTGGACAGGGTCCGTACCAATTATTTTAGTAACTTTAGCTAACTATTATTGTCATGGACAAGCTATATAACTTAATTCGGAATGATTGTGCTATCTTTAACATGAATATGTCTAGGATTAAGAAACTACTACATGAAATATTTTTTTTCTTCAAACGTCAGTAAATCCGTCATTACTCGACTGTGTAGGCGGCCGTGAAGTTTCGTTTTTCCTCCGCCGGAGCTTTACTTTTCACTTTTCCGCCGGCGGAGGTAAAAGTGTTGTCATAGCAACATAGTTACAATACAAACAGACAACAAAATAAGCGTCAACAACTCAAGATTTATTAAACTACAATTTGTATTTATCACTCAATTTGTGACTGCATTTCTAAAAATCACTAATTTAGGAACAAATTGGTTATTATTTAATCGAACTTACTCAATAACTGCTTATCAATACGGAATTAAAACGCAATCGGAGACGCAATCTCTAAAAAATAATTATTGTTGACAGTGTCCACTGACAGCTTTATGTTGATTCACCGACACCGGTCTAAGCAAGGCCACCTACGACCGTGGTCTAAGCCGCCTTGCGAACCCATCTATCTTTAATAATAATTAGATATTATTACTATTAAAAAGAGATGTTTTTGCATTAATTTGTCGACATTTGAAGAAAAAACAGCATATTTTATTTGGAGGAAAAGTTACTTTTCATGGCTTGCTCTCTATTACCAGCCTCACTCCGTTCGGCTGTTAAACACGAGCGCGCCATGAAAAGTATCACTTTTCCTCCATATAAAATAATATACTATTAGTTTATCCGGATAAAGCCAATTTTGTTATATCAGACGTGCTTTTAGGTTTGCACATTTAAGATTTAGAACATTTAGTGAGTAAAACAACGGGCCCAGCACCGAGCCTTGAGGCACCCGAAATTCATTTTCCAAAAATTTTCCAAAAATAAATTAAAAAATCGCATTTGAATCAATAAATATTTTTACTTCCTTACAAATTATTGTGTATTCACGCAATTTAGTATTTTTGCCCTTTCAAATACCATATTTATGATATTGGTGCTTTAATTTCCTACATCCTAAATATGCTATTGGTATTATACCCTTTAATTAAAAATACGTTATTACTTTTGGTACTAGTACTAATACGACAAGATAAAAATAAACGTTAATCACTTTTAAAATTTAATCATGCACTAAAATAAATGGTTCATAAATGAATTTACCATCCTTCCAGCCATTTAGTAATAAATGATTTAAATTGTTAGACAATTTGACTCCATTCGGTTTAAGAAGGTATTTCAAAAATCCAACTCTAACTGCGCAATAATAGCATTTTTAAATTCAAACAAAAAATCACTCCATTATAGGAACCATGAACTGCATTTTACGATTTTTAAAAATATCAACCTAGAATAACGCTGCTTCGAACACGTGTTTATAAGAGCCATTAGTCATAAAATGAGCCAAAGAAATCCGGTATTCCATTTTTAGCATTAAATTAAATTACACTGTATAATGTAAAGCAATCACTTGACACATTACTAATTTCGTATTTTCAGAAAATATTCCCCACCTTAATCGTATAAAAGGAGGAGTTTTATAAAAGTTGGATATTTTCTAAATCTAAATAATAGAATTCTGAGTCATCGAAATTTTTTTAGAGTAAATGTTCACATCACGAAAATATATCCAGGACGTCATGGTTTTAACAATAGATAAAACACTAAGTTTTAACTGAAAACCTAACAATTAAGTATATTAAATTTTTCATGTATGTTTTATATTCCATTTCTTTACTCTATTCTACGCTAATGACTCTGACTTGAAGTTAGCCGTGTCCGCATCTCTATCCCCACTCCTCAGAGTTCATTAATAATTCGAGGCAGTAGCGTTTAGGATTGTCTGATGCATTTTTCGAGAGTTTTATGAATGACTTTGTTGTCTCTTTGTTTTTTCTTATACTCTAAGTTTGTTCCTAATACTTTATTATTGTCGGCGAAAAACATAAAACGATCCTCGGCTGACTATCATGAAGACACAACTGTCAGTTTATTTGAAAAGTAGTTCACTGAATTAGTGGCAAATATCCCCTCAAATTCCGTCATTGTGATGGACAATGCATCATATAAATTTCGTCCTCATAATAAAGTTCACAACACCAGTAAAAAAAAGGAAAATTCTTTAAAAAATTACAAAAAGTTGGAGGCTATGCAAAAAAAGAACTTGAAATGAATATGTACTAATCGACAAATTACGAAATGATTTGGTCTGCTATCGAAATAAAAACTAAATAAATACTCTCCAAATAATCTCCAACTGACAGTGATTCCATACACTACGAAACAAAAAGGTGTTAACCCCATTCAATGGTATATGGCAGGCAGGAAGGTGAATATTGTACCGGCAGTTTATTTTGATTTTTCCTCAAATTCCTAGGTGAATAAAACTGAATGATTAACTGGTAAGTACCTTTCTTATTTCGATAATACTGACATAGTAGAAATATGTGAAAATTGGAAATACATTGTAACTGAATTATCTGAATTAATTTGCTGCTGCTCCGCCTATGCTCAGGAATCTTTGACAAAGAAAACGCCAACGTTATGGTTTTTATGCCGTTTCAATTCAGTTGCAAAGACTATTATTGAATTTGCAAAACTTTGTCAAATTTATAACACGCCGTCCATATTTCACAAGGAAAACACCGACTGTTAGCCAATATTCAGTCTTTACGTCTATTCAAATGACTTCGTATAGACTTTACCTGCATCTTGCTGTTATGAAACGGTTTCTTAATCTTAATTCAACAGATTGACATTGATTTCAAATTTAATAAGCTTGTCTATAAATACTATGTACTTATGATAATAAAGTATGTCTGAAGAGTCGGCGGCCGCGCATCAATTCAAATCATGTAAGCACACCAAATCAATGATTTGGCGGCAAATAAAGTGAATTTTCCCTGAATGTCAAGATTTGTGAGGTCATTGACATACAGGAGAAAAAGTATGGGACCCAAAACAGAACCCTGCGGCATTCCCCAGGTTACCGACCCATATCCAGAGAACCCAGAGTCCACGAAGACGCGCTGACGACAACCCTTAAGGTAGGAAGAGAACCAGGACAATGACACGCCTCTGAAACCATAGCAGTGAAGCTTCCGAAGCAGAATCTCATGACTGACACAATCAACCGCCTTTGATAAGTCACAAAAAATCGCCGCGGAAACCCCCTCCAGACCATGAATATAAAATCTTGAATAACTCGTAAACTATAAAAGCAATAACGAAACTTTTTGAAGCACTAAAAAGCACTAACGAAGCACTAAAGAATGAGACTAAATTTGTCCCGATCCTTAACACTTTGGGGGCTGACCTTGGATTTAAAATCTTGATTATCTCGTAAACCAAAAAAGCACTAACGGAACTTCTTGAAGCACTAAAAAGCACTAAAGAAGCACTAAAGAATTACGCCAAATTTAACCCAATCCTAAACACTTTGGAGGCTGACCTTGGAATAAAATAAAATTGAATATCTCGAAAACAAAAGAAGCACTAACGAAACTTTTTGAAGCACTAAAAAGCACTAACCATCCTGAAATTTTAACGGAAAAAACATACTTGGGGGCTAACTTCACGGACCTTAATTAATAGGCATTTGTTTAGAAATACCATTCGTGATTCCACTTCGTTCGTCAATCAGGATGAAAATAAAAAATATGTATCGATATCACATAGCTCATTTAAAGTATGGTAGAACAAAAAAATCAAGTGTTGCCGAGCATGTTTTTGATAATAATCATAGAATAATAATTAAAAATTTAAAATTTATTCATAATATAACTGATAGGAGATTATTAGATGCATATGAGAGTATGGAAATTATTAAATGTAAGGATAGTTTAAATAGAGATAGAGGGCCTATTCCGTATAGTCCATTGTATTGGTTGATCAAGCGTGACTAGTGGGATTCCAGGATTGGTTCCTTTGGTTCCACTTGATTAAGCTAACATTTAGTATAAAAAGGAGCTGGGTAGATTTAGTTTTAATTATCTCCTAATGATGCTAACATGGTTAGCGAAACGCGCGTCGAGTGCAATTATTCTGTTTCGGTATAGTGGATAAAACTCCGTTTTAGTGCACTTTGCCGAAAGTTCCAACCCCCAACATAGTTTCCAGAATACATATAAGCTTTTCAGCTTCGAGTTGAGAACCCACAAAAAAAAGCCATTGGTTGTTTCCAAGATGAATAGAGCCCTCTAGCTATAATTACCAATGCATTTTTTTGATATAAATGTCTTTTTGTCATACGCTCCCAAAAATAGCTATTTTACGGACTCACTTGAGTCCGTAAAATGCTTCTTTTTAGGCCTAGTCCCTAAAAGTCGTCATGGCAACTTTTACGGACTATTCCAAAATTCCTGAATATGTCTAAATGTCAAATTTCGAATGACATGACAAAATTGTCAAATAGTTGCTACGATATCAAATTCTAAGCTAACTTTGTCGTACATTATGATTTCAAAAATTATGGTAAAATGGCAAATTTGGGCGTTCTGAAGAATTGCAAAAAGCCTATAAATAAAAATTAAATTTTGGGAGCGTATGACAAAAAAATAGTGTTTGTCACACGTACCTAAATGGAGTTTTTCAGGACGAATCATTGGAAACAGCAATGATTCGTCCTGAAAAACTCCATTTTAGGTACTTGTAACAAAAATAACTATTATAGCCAATTATTTCATCTTTCCCTATGTCAAAAAATAAGTTTGACTTTAATGACATTTCATCTACAGACAATATACAATGCTTGTCTTGCTTAAACATCGCTTTTGCTTTTAGAGATCTTGAATTTGGATTTTTGTCTTTGAAAGCCAGGTGAGTTTTGATTATTTCCGATAATGAATCTTCAAGTTTGACTTCTTTCATTGAATCATATTTAATATATTTTTTTTGTAAATTACGAATCGTAGCTCTTAACTTTTGTTTTCGCGGAGTGTGACAGCTTAAAGAAGAATCTGTTTGGGTGTAGCTTGTGCTTGGAGATGAATGTAAACCCTCTTGGGATGAACATGGGCTTATAGGAGAAACCAAGGCAAGGGAGAGACCGTGGGGTTAACAACACGCAAAGTACTGTCTGAAAAAAATCGTACTATATTAATATTAGAAATGAAAAATAAACGCCTTCACCTGTTTTGGATAAACAACCGCGAACAGCACAATAATATCCAGACATTTTTCAAATCTCAAAAAGTTTTAATATGCATACTAACCCAAACTAACTCAATATTTTTATAAAATTAAAAATTTAAACAAAATAAATAGTATCCAACCAAACAATCCACTTTTCTTGACATCAGCCATTAGACTATAGCATGCCTAGCCGGCGAACCAACGATTTTTGCCGATTTGTCGCTTCTCTCCGGTAGATGTTCTCTGCATATACGTGACATGTCCAAAAAAAAAATGAAACCTCTTTTTTCCCACCCATATTAATGTTTGCTTAATTTGCAAGTTTATGTACAGGTTTCGTGCCGTATATATTGACGCATCCCTCGAGTGGTTATCTTAAGAGATATCAAATGAAATTTAAATGCAAAAGTTGTGGGAATTTTATCAGAAAAAATAAATGAGCATCGCAAAGCTGACAAAAATATGAACTTGCGTTTTTAAATGGATCGCCCTGTATATACTTCATTTATCGATAGTCCTATATATTTAAATGTAGAAATAATTAACGGGCATTCAGCCAATAAGGTTTATTAAAAGATGATTTGTTTTGCGTCCAAGCTTTCGGTCAGTATATCGTGACCTTCGTCAGGGCTAAAAATTATTTTATATATACTAATATACAATATATAACAATTTTGGGGCAACTTACAATCAAAACTAGTTGAAATGAATTTTGGCAATTATAACATTTTAAAAATATTGTAAAAAATTGGTAAAATATTAGAATAACTTATAGAACTACATAAAAAAGTCAATCTACTTTGTTTCAAAATAAATAATTTACTAGGTGTTAAAGGAATACTTGATATTTGATATCAACTTAGTAATAGTGGCAAAGTGTATTGGTACAAAATTATCGATTATTTAGTGATAATATATAAGAATAAATTGAGCTTAAATCATCAATTTCAGTTCTCTTATTCATAGAATTTGTTTTATTTATTTCGACCATTTCTAAAAATAACCTTTTATTTATATGTTTCTTTATGGTGAATTTTAATTTCATTAAATTTTGGTATGTGACCAGTAATATATGCATGTTCAGATAAAGCAGAAGTGTTTTTTTGAAGTCTTATGTCACTTTTATGTCCAGAAATTCTATTTTTTAGATTTTGTGATGTTTGCCCAATATACTTTTTATCACAATTATTATTACATGGAATTGAATATACTAAATTTGAGTAATTTAAAGCAATAGTTTTATCTTTTAATTTTGAATATAAATTACCAATCGATTTAACATTTTTTAGCGCTAATTTTACAGGTTCATTACTAAAAATTTTAATGATTTTCGGAGTAAGTTCTTTGATATATGGAAAAGAAGCATAATAAACATTTGAAATATCATTATTTATGTTATCATGAATATTATTGTTGATGTTATTAATTCTAATGTTAAAAAGAATTTTTTTTAGAAAACTTAATGGATAACCATTAAATAATAATATATATTTAAAATTAACTGACAAAAACGACAAAACTCGTTACATAACATTAATGTGTAAGAAAGAAAATGATATAAAATAATGTGTGGATCCAATGCAATTTTTACATTTCCAATAAATTAAAGCACAAAAAAGTGCAAGCTTCCAAAGTATCTTAAAAACGAATGAGGCCATAAAAAATTTATTTAAGGCATCTTTCGATTAAAAAAGAAAAAGTAGATACATGTCGCGAAAACCGCAGCCCTCTATCTTTGCAACAGACAAGCTTGTTCGTCGCACATGATTATAATTTGAATCCTTCTATATGTCCCAAAAGAAAATATCATGATCAATGCATATTGACAGTACTTTCTTATGACGCTATGCTATCAATAATAAGAAAAACGTTCGAATAACCCCAAGGCACACTGGTATCTTTCTGAAATCATATTTCGAATCAGGGAATTCGCCATCCATCAGGAGTACTGCAATGCGAATGCTCGTGGTAAAAAAAAAATAGATAATAAATATTATTCTGGTAGTTGAAATTGTCTTACCATCAATCAGTCTTATTTGTAATTTAACTTCAGTATAATTTGGTTGGGGCCTTTTCTCGACAGGGCCTGCTGCGACCGGAGGTGGTACAATAGCCTGTTCCGGTTGAGCACCTGCATATTTTGCTTTTCTTGCCAATTTGTCTGCTTCAATCTGTTCTTTAACTCTTTGTCTAGCTAAACGTTCGTCCTCTTTTTCTTTCTTCCTCTGTTCAATAATTTTTTTCATTTCTAATTCTTCATGTTTCTGAAAGTTAATAATTTTTTAAAATTCAATAGCTCATTCTGTAACGAATCGATAATGACTTTTCCATCTTTGTTTATTTTTGAGATTTTAAAATTTGTTCGGCAAAATATTGCATCATTCAGAACTCAAAACATGTACCATAGTTATAGGCTGAGGTTTGGAAATGACCTTCAATATACCCTTCACAGACTTGAATTATATAAATCCAATCCATATTACATGGGTGCAATATTTTATAATCATATTCCTAATCATATTAGAGATTTAAGCAGTGGCAAATTCTATAGTTATGTAAAATCTTTTTTGCTTGAGAAAGCTTTCTATACCATTGAGAAATTCCTAAATTATAGATTTTAAATTTAAATGTATTATTTCTTAAGTTAAGACTCGCCTAAATTGTAATTATTATTATTATATACTAAATACTTATTATTAATTGTTACACAATTAAAATTGTGAACTGTTTGACGTGTCCTATATCCTTATTGTGATCTCCGGACTAATTATTTCATTTCAAATGTCGGCTTAATCTGGTCATAATTCAATTTATTAATTTCAAGTGTTACAAAAGGAAAGTTATTATAAATTAAGAAATTAAGTGAAAACGAACATCATAACTGGTAGCTCGTAACGATGAAGTAGGAGGTAATATAAATAACATCCAAAGTATAAATAACGGAAAAACGTGAAAAACACTTGTAACAGTCCGATTTTGCCAGTGCCAAATATTTTTGAATTTCATTTATACGCCGCATTTAGGAAAAAGATGCTGTATTTTGAACTCATCGGTTTATTAATTCTAAATTTATTGATTCGATTTGCCAACAATTCGCTTGAAATTGCCGCCTTTCTTAATAACTCTATTCTAAGTATGGGTTAAAGATATATTTGTATTAGCATTTATAACAAGTTGTGACTAAATTTATTTTAGTTGATAAGCGAAGCACATTGCTTTTAGGATAGCTTGACTTGATTTATATTACATTACCGTAGAACGGCCAGCGAACCGATTTATATTTTTAAGAATTCTGTTAATGAAACCCGCCTTTACGCTGCATCAGACTCGTCGATTCATATCTTATTTTGTCAGTTTGAATATTCCATAACTTTTTGGAACCCCTTGGTTGCCGGACTCCAATCCGGCCCGTGATTGGACCATTTCTGTGATCGTTAGATCATTTTGGGACCTCTGCTTTTATCTATCCACCCAGCTGCTGCACTTTTTGTAACCTTCGGTTGTTAGTTCCGAGTAATAGGAATGTACTATTTCGTATACCTAATTGCAGATGTCGATTTAAATTTTTAAAAAGTTTATCGTTTTGTTGGGGAATATTCTCTGGTATTTCTTGAACCATTTAATTTCGGTGCATTAGTTGTGGCTTCCGCCGTCGTTTTGCCATCCCAATAAACGAGAACTGAGTCGTTTGTTATCTTAGAATTATTCGTTGTATCGAACCACTCGGCATGTTTCAGCCCAGGAGAAAAGCAAATTGACGGAAATGAATCGAGAGTTCTTCTAGTTAGACCGTTCGGCGAGAAGAGAAGCTTTCTGTTTGAGTGCAGTCAGAGACTCCACATTTAGTTTGTGATTTGACACGACCGATTTTTCGGGATCTCAATAATGTACTAGGTAAGCATTTTCTCTGGAATATGTTTTCCTTATTGCCTGTGAAGCACGCGGACGACTCCATGACGCTAATGGTTTTTCCCTTATTTATAGAAGCTTTCCACGTTCGTCGTATACGTATATGACCGAGACCGTCGAATCTCCCGTCACCCTCCACACACAAACGAGGTAATTATTGCTACAGGTTTTTTTGCCCAACTTAACGATTTAATTGCTTTATCTGTGTTCACCTTTTTTGTGCATAGTCCGCCATTTGGTTTGCATTGCTTGGGTTATCTTATCTACTCAATTTTATCAAATCTGAATTTTTATTTTAATGTAACTTGAGTTTTGATCATATGGGGAGGTTTATATTTTCTTTTAGGGGTGACTCATACCTATCTTTTTTTATATATATTGTGTTTTCTTGTTAAGATAAGCTTGAGTCATTTTTGATTTAATAAGCCAGCCTAGCCACCCTGCACAACACCAGCGGAGCTTTTTCAGTTTAGTTGGACAGAACTGGTGGCGCTCTAACGACCCCACTACCGGGGCCGGGCATTTGCAATACAACTCTCCGGCGCTAGGTTTCCTTTTAATTAAAAATCTTTACCTTTAACTTTAATAAACGTGTTGCACAGTACTAACTTAGCGTATATAATATGCAGAATAAACATACGATGCTACTAGCAGTAGTAGTTAAGAGGCGGTCAAAACGTCAGGCCCAGAGGACCCTTGCAGCATTCCCCAGATCTCAACAACTAGCCCCACCTCCAGTCGACTCTAGTCTTTCTGACCTCTTAATAAAGGTCAGGATCTCTCTCTATGGCAAGCACACCGTCTCTTCGTCCTGCGATATTGCCGACCCGAAGACGGCGAAAGCAACGCATCTGCTCAGGTAATGAAGGGGGGTTCAGCCTCCTTCTCACATCCCTTGCAGGTGGCGCTTTCAAGACCCATCAGGCTCATATGTCTTCTTAGACGGCATAGCCCTGTAATGACCGCTACCAGGGTACCCACGCATCGCTCCGAACCTACGCATGAGATGCCAGAGCCAAGCCTGACAAGTTCATCTTGCCACCTTGGTCCCCCACGCCGAGATGTCCCAGCACTCATATCAGATTCACTATCTTGCTTTGTGCCAGCCACTCTAAGGCACCCTCGTACCCCCGGACCAATTTAGAGTTAGTCTTGGGTACACAGACCGCCCTGGGTGCAGTCTGTGAACGCCAAACTTACCTCTCCACGTTCCCATTGCCTCTTTGTTGGTATGGTCACGCTCTCTCCAATCTCAGTCTGTCGTCTCTGTATAAAGAAGTGTATTTGCCTTTAGGCAAACTCTTCCATGTCCAACTATCTCACATTTTTCTCTCCAGATACCATTGTTCCGCAATCGCAAGATATAGCTTCCTGCATAACCGAAGCCTCGAGTGGTGGGATGTCCAGCAGGACATCCAATACTGCTGTTGTCGTTGTTCTCATGGCCCATGCATGGCCGGCTAGCCTTTGACTTTTTTGCCACCGCCGAGCCGTACAGAATCCTCGGCCTTATCACCCTGCTGTACAGCCAGTACACAACTCTTGAGCTGAACCCCGAAGTTGCTGCCACCGCTCTTTTTACTTGCAATAACATTGCCACCTACTTTTTAACTACCTTTTCGACCTGAGCTCTTCAAGAAACCTTGAAGTTCATTAGAATTCCTACTTACTTCACCTCACTCAACAGAGTTAAGTGATTTATCATACGTTCTTGGAGCTAGGAACCCATTCAGGTTCCTTCTCGTGAACAGGATTGTCTCCGTTTCTGTCGGATTTACCGGACAAACCAGTCGCCTCACACCATCTTTCTACTATTTTATAGGTCACCTGCATTCTTTGTCAGACGGCATTAATATATCGTCCAGAGACAAGAACCAGTCCGTCGTTGCGCATAGAAGCCCGCATCCATCAACCAGCTCAGACCGTCCATGAACGAGGCCAGACATAGTTATAGGATTATATTGATCTTCGTTAATATATATTTATTACTAATACGCCAGAAATTTTTTATGCTGACGACACCAATGTTTTTATAAATATATTCTGCATTGTTAGAGCTGATTCACCTTCATGTACCACGCCACTTAAATCTTAAATGGATAGAGCCTGTCACGGGCCGATTTGGCTATCGTATATCGAAGCGTAAATATCCTTAACGCGTCGCCGTTCCTATAGCTTCAAGCGCAATTATATTTATTAGCGAAAAACCTTCGTAGATTCCGTCCGGCTTTACATTTTTTTTCCGGCTGTTACCAACGTATCATAACTGATACCCAGATAAACCTAGTTAGTTAGTAATACGGCTCTGTAACAAATCATGATTTGACGTCCGTTAATTAGCCATTGATTAAGTGATTATTCGATTTACTTGAATTTTCCCATAACGAGTAGATATTTGCAGTATCGCTGGCCTTCGTTCATATTTTATTGACGTTTTTTTTATTGTTAATGCTTAACGCCTTCATTATAGATTACGATTAAATATTTCGGCATTTGTTTAGATAAAGCGTGTGATTTACTTCATCAAGTAACCGAGTAAAGCTTACTATTTCTCGTTGAAATACAGTTGTTACCATAAATTATTCTGACTGGTCACTTTCTCATATCTTTCTCTTGATCAGCCATGATATATTTCGTTTAATAGTAATAAACCGATTCTTTGTTTGTCTATCTACCTGTTTTATTTGATTAGCTTTTGATTTCAATGTTCCAGAGGAGAGGGCCGCTAAAGTAAGTATCTGATTTTTTATTACTTGCGCTCAATAATTGAAAAGTTCTGGATTTACTTTTGATTACTGTTTGAGTATTTGTTTATCACTGACTTTAGTTATTTTAGGTTAATATTCGAGTATTTGCTTGTTACTGATTTAATTTTTGAGTAATTATTTTTCCATTATTATTACTGATAAATGTCCGGCATTAAATCTGATCTAATTTTCTAACTTATTTTTGTTGTTTTAATGATCGGTTTTCTTGATAGAAAAAAATAACAAATTTGTGGTTATCTTTTTATTTTGTCGCGAAGCTTAAGCTAAAACGAGTTCCATATTTCATCTTTGGGGTATTTCTCGCTTGTGCCGTCTACAAGCCCGTAACGCCTTAAATAAATAAAACCCACCCCTACTTTCTGACATTTGAGCTAGGGCCTGATTTGTACGCTTTGCGACAACTCGTTCTAGCCTACGTATCGACACTCGTAAATTCATACAGTTTTAATTTTAAATTCTCCAACATTCAATTTTTCTTTTAATTTGAAATTATTCACTCTCGGTTCCGTCTAAGCTGGAGTGAAGGTTTTGCGCCTATTAGAAGGACAGAAAAAGCCTAACAAGCCGCTTCGCTCCAGATCTCAGGGTGTAAATTGACACAGTCTAACTTAGTACCATTAACGAAGCTGTTTTTCTCGTTAAAGAAAAATTTATCTTTAAGACTAACTACTAAATGGTTACATTTATGAATATTGCTAGGCTGGGCAGTAGCTAAGTTGGGAAAAGGTAATGGTGACCCTGGTGCTGATACGTCAACTGCAGACACGAAAGGATCTCGCCATAGGGCGACTGGAATGTGTATAAATATAGTTGCTTTTCATGCGTTGGGTTAGTTTTGGTTAGTTTTTGTTGGTTGTGCCCCCGAAGCGTGCGGAGGGCCAGGCATGAAGTGTTTAAATACTTAAAGACGAAACGTAACCTTATGCGTATTAGAAGGACAGAAAAAGCCTAACAAGCCGCTTCGCTCCAGATCTCAGGGTGTAAATTGACACAGTCTAACTTAGTACCATTAACGAAGCTGTTTTTCTCGTTAAAGAAAAATTTATCTTTAAGACTAACTACTAAATGGTTACATTTATGAATATTGCTAGGCTGGGCAGTAGCTAAGTTGGGAAAAGGTAATGGTGACCCTGGTGCTGATACGTCAACTGCAGACGCGAAAGGATCTCGCCATAGGGCGACTGGAATGTGTATAAATATAGTTGCTTTTCATGCGTTGGGTTAGTTTTGGTTAGTTTTTGTTGGTTGTGCCCCCGAAGCGTGCGGAGGGCCAGGCATGAAGTGTTTAAATACTTAAAGACGAAACGTAACCTTATGCGTCTGCAGCTTACGTATATGCGCCCCGGGTGGCAATTGTAGTAGAATGCCTACTTCCAACATTAATAAACGAAATAGATTAGCGCTCAACAACATTGGCCAGTGGGCGGACGGTGGACGAGTCCCTTCGAAAACTTGTTTTTTTTCTGTTCAGGTAGTTTTTGGTCTTCATTTTTGTTGTCAAAATTTCTTCTGTCACCTGTGATCCAAATCTCGGCAAACATCATGGATTCCTCCGAGATATTACGACTGTCCGGTTTGATTCTCTGAAGATCAGCTATGGCGCTCATCGGCACTTTCATAGCTTCATTGCGCTGGTAGGATTTTTCGTGTTGCGAATCGGAAAAAACGAGCTACCAAGATTTGCTTCTTACCAACAGCCATTGGAGATCAGCTATGGCGCTCATCGGTACGTCCATAGCTTCCCGAAGCTCTCTGCATTTCCAGGTCTCGAAACGAAAAAAAAAAATAACTACCGGAATTGCTTCTTACCTCTTCGTGGCATAGACAACTAATTATAATTCTAGCGACGCGCGTACCGGGTTAGACACTTCCACAAAACAACGGGTCACCTTTTGGCGGACTATTGCTATGTCTCGTGTAACGCAGTTTTAGACTCTGGTTGTTTACCCAAAGTATTTAAATGAATAGCATTCCATATTTATATAATTTAGAGGGATTCAGACGTTTGAGTCAACGGACTTTGGAAATCAACTCGGTCTATTAATAAAGCTACAACGGCTAAAATTTTCATACGCTTTTGACGTACAGCTGTAAGCTGTATTTACTCTAAAATTGAAGATGTGGTATACCGTCGGTAATACACTCAACAGGGCTTTAAAAAGTGCAGTCAGTTTAAATCGAACTAAAGATATGCTTCTTGAATTATGTTTGTCTGGATGTCGCTAAATAACATTTTAAACAATCCAGCCACATTTGAAAGCATCAAACATTAATTACTTTAAAAGTTTAGAATGTGGATATTTGTTTACAAAGATATAAAAAAATCTAGTTTTAAAATTGCTTACTTTTTTGGCTTCAAGCATATCTTTTCCCGATTTTATTCGGGCTTTTTCTCGCTCCAATTCTTCTTCTTTTTCTCTAGCTTCTCTTTCTAATCGGCGTTGCTTTAATTTGGCCTCAATTTTAGCCAATTGTTCCTTTTTCTCTTCTTCTGTAAGAGGCTTCTTTTCTTCAGTAGATTCCGAGAAATTTCCATGTCCTAAAAGGAATAACGTTGAAATATAAAAAGAAAAATAATTTTGATATGTTACCTTTAGTTACAAGAAATCAAGTACCTTTTATAGATACTGATCAAAATTGCCCCTGGAAATCATTTATAAGTATCACATTTTAATTGTATTCTACTAAACAGGGGTGTATGTATCAGTCCGAAAATGAAGGACTGTAGACTTGTTTCCTTGAGCGTTGCTCGATAATTT
>MU184144.1:0-46527 GCA_016904865.1 Pissodes strobi | reverse complement strand
TCTTGCAATAGCTTTTAGTTGACAACGTCTGCAATTTATTGTAGTGTACAAGCAGCGAATATTAACTACGACAAGAAGGTCCACTTAATGACAAGAGAGCACTACAAAGGGATCGTCGTTTAATTTCGCCGCACACAGGTTGAATTTAAATAAAAGCTGGCCATAAACGATATTTTCGTTTGCGGTATATTTAATCAAATTTATGACGAAATTATTTATAGCACTCTAACACTCTATTTGGCTTTGGAAAAACACAATTGATATCTTCTGAATTGTTTGCAGCTCCATGTCAAACTTACGTTATGTTTTTTTTTTATTATTATCACCAAATAAATTTTTTAATAAAGTTTGTATTCAACAGGCTGTTTCAAAAATCTGTTAACGTTTTTAATTAGTTATTATTGATAACAATACTCAAGGTATGTAATAACTAATATTTAAAAGATTTTGATTTTGTGCTAATGATTTCACTATATTTCCGAATACTAATATTCTGACAAAAGACATCAAGAAGAAAATGTTGCTTGATTTTTCCCCATCTTTTAATATTTAATTAAATTTTGGTCTTTTGGGTGTTTTTAAAATTGGTTAAAGGTTTCGCACAATATTTTTACTGTATATTTCATTCCTATTTTGTAATACAATACAGCTAAAAAATAGCGATATTATCTTATATCGAATATTGACTCGACTATATAATTTAGGCGTGAAAATTAATCTGACAAAAGGATGAGCTGGTCTATGGCCGCCGCGTCAAAGGTCGCCTGTCAACATGATTGTTTTATTTGTATCATGGCCTGCCGATATCGTTGACATGCCGCCGCGGAAAGTGATCCTTCTTATCAAATAGTTTTGCCCAAATACATAATAAAAAGGTAAAGACTGATATACTACACAGCTAACGTGTTAACACTCCGTTGAGGATATGTGTTGGTGTTATACCTAATTGTGCAACAACTGAAGTACTGAAGCCAGATTATCAGAAAATGGCGCGTCGAAATGAGGAGCATTATAAGATCCTTTACACAAATAGTGCCCTATAAAAAATCGGCCTCTCCTATTGGTCAATTCGTATGGCCCTCCGCTCGCTTCGCTCGCTACGGGGGCGCAAAGAAAGGAAACTAACCAGGTGCTAACCCAAACTAACCCAAGACATACCCAAACTAATCCAAGACGTACCCAAAATCAAGAAAAAACTGTTTAGAAACATAAACTTAAAAAAAATAAAAAAAGGAACGGGGATCGAACCCAGGCCGTCTAGGTGAGACCCAGCTGTCTAAACCTCTACACCACCACACTCCCGAGAGCTCTTGGCAGAAATTGATTGCATCACGAAGACATATTGTAATACGCGATGGACCAACCAATAGGAGACGTCGATTTTTACATAGTGTACTATTTGTGTAAAGGATCTTAAAATGCAAATGAGGATCCCTTATTGGCTAAATTTGTAACGTGCGCAGCTTTCCCTGCTGCTGTCTTGTTTGAGCATTTACGTTTCTCTGTTTTTTTTTTGCTTCATATATTGTACTGAAAGTATTTTCAAATGTCATTTAAATTATAAATTACCCTTAACTCAACGCATTATTAAATTATTGGAATTTTAAAAGCTATATCTGTTGTAAAGTTATCGGTACCGGGTGGGCAAGAAATTGAATAATCGATTAAACGCTTAATATTTTAGCAAACAACTGAATAACCGATTAATCGATATAATCGATATTTTCTGAAATATTAATCGATAAGTCGATTAATCGGTAATTTCTTAAAAGTGAATCGAATAATCGATTATTGTCGCCCACCCCTAATCCCATAATATTGTAGCAAGTGAAACTGAAGCTTAAATTTCGGCAGAATCATTATTGCTGATGCAAGACTGATGTTATTATAAAAAGAGGTAATAAATACTTTGGCGGAATCAGCAGATAAAAATTTATAATTTAGTTTTAATTTGTAAATATGGCTTTAATATTACCTTGGGATAGTCAGAATATAAGCAAGTGTTTTTGAACAACAGCTGCACTGATGCTTCTATATTTTTTATTAGTTTCGTTCCTATTAGATTAATTTAAGAAAGAAAACGATAACTCTGAAATACATGTATGGCAAAATTTCAGGCCCCAATCAACGCGTTTCTGTCGTCCGCTTAACATTCATTTTGCTCGTGAGACTCCTGAATTAACCTTTGCAAAAACAAAATTCGGATCATCGAATTAAAAATTTAAAACCCTTTTCTTTACAACGAAGGAGCCCTTAATTTTCAAAATCATTTTCTAAAACGATTTATGAACATACAAATGATTTTTATACATGATTTTTATCGTTAGTGATAATTGATACTCCCTATATATAAATATAGATGATGAGCAAAAAAATCAACAATTATTTATCTAAAACACGATATATTAAACGTGTAATACTTAATAACTTGTATGTCTTATTTCTGGTAAACCTTATTATGGCCAACTTTCCTAGAAATTTGACCAGTGTGCGCCAGGTCCAAAGGTCACATGCCAGTATCATGCTAGTTTTCGCGCGGGGAAGGAGACATACCGTTGACGTGCCGCCGCGTAGAGTGAATCTTCTTATCGTAGTTATTATTCGCTGGTACAAGTAATAACGTAGGATCGCTTTCCTCAGATACATTTCAGCTAGTAAATAAAACGATGACGAAATATGATGTTAACTTTTACTATAGTTTTTTTTTCTTATTAAAGCGTATTATACAAAAATTATTCGTTCAATAAGGTTATCAGTTCTCAGCAAAGTACGACGGTCCTATTTTGTCTGGCCAAACATTCGATGTTGTTCGTATCTGGAAAGGAATGTAGTTTGAAGAGCCGAAACTCTTTTCCTGGCCAGAAAAATAGCTGTAAAAACTATGATGCCTGACGTTAGTAGTAGTATTGATAGGCCCTGGAGACCTTTGCAATGTTAGCTCTCCTGGCCCTAAAACTATGGACGTCCCATTGAAAAGTATTCACTAGTATGCTGCTGCAAGCATATTGATGGTAAAAATATAATTTTATTTAGGTAAAAATATAGTTTTACGTAGTCAAAAAATATGGTTTAATGGCCATAAACTAAAATGAAATTAATATATCTGCTCTTAAGTTACACATATAAAAACTGATGTAATAGCTATGATCTATATTAATATAAATATGTAACGTTTTCGCGTATTATTTGTTAATAAAAATGTGAAATTTTGTAAAATATGTTTTTTCTTTTCCAAGGCACATCGATTCATAAACCTCTTGCTTTTTGCATCAGAGTTTAGAATAGAGTAGACATGTATGCAAAGAAAATAACAAGATATTTTATAAACTTCCAAAAAATATTGCATGATGAAGTATTTATTACGAATTCAACAAACAATATTTTTATGTACGAAATTATATTTGTTTTTCATACTCCTTTTATTTTTACATTACAAGACGAAATTAGGCAATTTTATCTTGTACTTATAAATAATAAATTTATTTATAAGTACAACGTTTGTTATAATCACATCAGATTAGAACAAGATAATGCTATGGACAATACCTACAGACGAGACAGTAAGCTGTGATATCAGCGCATCGGCGGGAATAAAAATGGTTTCGGCCAGCGACGCGACGTCTCAGTTACCGGGTGGAACTTGCAGCGGCTAAATACCGATTAGGGCAGGGGCGTAATTAACGCCATTTCATACGTTAATATTGTCGTGTTTGTGTCTCGGTTTTTGTTTATTTCTTTATTATTTGATTGTGTTATACGAGTTAAAGTAGGCAAATGAACGCAACGTTGTGCAACTTTTGGATGCATAAGCGATTATACAAATTGTCTTTACACTTTCCAAAAGATAGGCTTTGTACGATTTGAGGCTATGAAATGAGCATAAAAGTAAACATATTTTATGCTATTGATCAGGATGGAATAATTGGATTTGAAAATTTAGGAAACGGAGCTAAAAGGTTTAAACCAGCTCTAAATGCGACTGTGTTATTGACTTTCCGGTAACTGGCAACAACCTGTTATATAATCAAATCATAACTCTCTACTGCTTGTAATCTAGTTAGAACTATTGCTGAATTCTGATTTGAAATTTGACCCGTTGCGTTGTTATTCAAATTAAAGATAAAAATACTCTGCAGTTGGCGCTGGTCGACAAATTGCTATCAAATTAAGAATTACCAAATAAATAAACTATAAACAGATCTATACCTTGAAATTCGGTCAACACCAGTCTTAATAGTTCTACCAGCACCGCCTGAAAACAAACACCTAGGCTAGCTCGGCTCAGGGTAGTTCGGAGTTTATATTTTCCCACTAACAAGTTCCAAAATGATGTACCTGGATATGGAATTAAATCAAAATAGATCGGGGTTGGACGCCACCAAGTTTACTTTTGTTGGCAAATCCTTATCGTTGTTTATACGGACACAGTAAAAAAATGGAAATAAAAGAAACGAAGTACAAACTCAAATATCAAATCAAGGAAATAATTACCTGTCGTAGTCTACGCTACCTGCACATAGTTACCACACAAGATCTAGATTCTCAAATTCACACAAAATAATAACAGAAGTAAAAATAAGAGCAAGATCCTCTAGCCTAATATGAGAATTACTATTTACAATTTCCTGTCTAACTAGACACAACCTCTTGTCATCTTGACGATCTAATTTAAAATTTTGAAAGGTGTCAAGCAAAAGGTAATAAAAAATGAGCGAGTATGCTATTACTCGAGACTGATGTGTATCCTATAACGACATCGGTTGTAAAAAAATGACAACAGCACGTTGTGTTCCCAAGCGGTCACCCATCTAAGTAATAACTACGCCCGACGTTGCTTAACTTCAGTGAGCGGACGAGAAGTACCTACTTTTATTTTTAACATACATTTATTATATTCACAAAATTTTATAGATCACTGCTATAATACAACACAAACACATAATATTCGTTACCATCCCTCCACTGCCAAGCAGGGCAGGACGGCATATTTAACCTACCGAAGTAGGGGGCTGGTGTTGGCCCTTTGTATATTAATTACAGCACCATGACAAAACAGGGGAATTTTAGTTCTCTGTCTCCCTGGCCAATAACCATTATACAGAGATTTTTTGACTTCGGCCTTACTGTCACCTTAAGGGTGTTTTGGGTTTCAAAAAATTCTGAAGGAGTTAGGTCATGCCGCTAAATTTCATACATTGCAGGAAAACCATGGAAAAAACCTGCTTAAATAAATCACTCAGGTACGCCTAGTGCGACCTTGTTCTACTCGCATCACCGACAATGCGTCGTAGAACTCGATCGAATGTTTAGATCACAAGATATGTGGAAGGGGTGCTGTCAGTAGCAGCTCATCTCGCGCCACTGTGGGGCAAAGTGTGCTGCCACTGGCAGCACGTGAATGAACTGGTAGATGAGAGATGTACGTTTATTTATTTATTTATTGAGGACCTACATCCGAAAACCACATTTCACGTCATAACAGTGTGTTTTAAATGCGATACTTTCGAGGGTGCATATCATCAATTGAAGGAAAGGTTTCTGGAGGGGTTTTGAAATTCTAGTAATTTGAAACAAAAAAAGACAAAATATTTATTTGATGGTTGTTATATTAAGATTATTGCAAGTCTGGTGCCTGTATTACAGACATCAGACTCGCGGGTAATTAAGAAGGGGATCAGGAAACTAGGGTGGTTGCCTCACATCTATTTCCTCGAAATAAATCGGCAATCTTTTGTAAATTGGTCCATGTTTAATTGGGCTGGTGGGATCGTATCTAAGCTCGGTAAGGTTTCTGGTCAACTCTGAGCCCTGAATGCCGGAGACAAAGAATTTCATCGCAATTTGATCGATATAATCCGACATGTATTCAATACCTGCCATGCCATGCAGGTCTCGAATTCTCGTGTAGCGGCTGGCCGATGTTATGCATCGTAAAATCTTGTTTTGCGCTATCTGCAACCTTTGCCTTTGAGTGTCAGATATGATGCACCATACGGGAGCCCCATAAGTCAATACAGGCCTTATGATTGACTTGTAAATTACCAATTTATTTCGAGGGGACAGAACCGATTTCGGCGATATTAATGGATAAAGCTTTTGTGTAGCCATGAAGAATTTCTGTAGTATGGAAGAAACGTTGGGTCTGAAGGACATACGTTCATCGAATGATATCCCTAAGTATTTTGCCTTTTTTCGAGGGGTTATGGAAGTGTTATCATACTTTAAAGGTGTCAGAATTTTATGGTTTGTGAACTTCTTAATCAACACAAGCAATTCAGTTTTACTGGCGTTGACTTTTAGCTTCCACCGGTCATAATAAGATTTCAACAGGGTAAGGTGGGCTAACTGGGACTTGGCTGCTTGTGCGTAGAATGAAGATGCATAAATAGCCGTGTCGTCAGCGTAGAAAGCAAGTTTTGTGTTGGGAAATTTCGGAATATCCGAAGTGTATAGCACATACAATTTGGGAGAAAGAACCGTACCCTGGGGCATCCCCGCTTTAATTAAGCGAGGTGCTAATATATTACCCTCAACTTTTACCCCAAACTCACGGTCTTTAAGGTAAGAGTGGATACGCGAAACGAGGTAGGTTGGCAGTTGATGTATTTTAAAAAATTTATAAAGGAGACCCGCATGCCAAACAGTATCAAACGCCCTCTCCATATCTAGGAGCAAAAGGGCGGTATTCATTGGTCTTCAAATTATTAAATATATCTTGCGCTATTCTAGCTGCAAGGAGAACCGTATTGTGGCCCTGGCGGAACCCAAATTGTTCCACAGGCATCAACGACAACCGATCTACCGCCCTGTTGATCCTATCAAGGAGAATCTTTTCGCACAGCTTTGCAAACGTGTTGAGGAGGGAAATGGGCCTGTAGGATGCTGGTTCGGTCGGATTTTTGGACGGTTTTAATATGGGAATTATTATAGCATTTCTGCATTGACTGGGGAAATGTTGCAATAAAAGGATTGCGTTCACTATGTGCATAAATTGCACAATAGCTTTCCGCGGAAGGTTTTTCAGTCGACAATAGGGAATGGTATCAGGCCCAGGGGCTTTGTTATTTGGGAGCCAATGAAGATACTTACGTATTTCGTTAGGGGTAGTTCTTAAGGAATTATATAAGGGTGGGGGATGGGATATTTTTGCGACAGAAAACTAGCTGTTTCCTGGGGATATGTTTGTTTGTTCGGGAGTTATGTCAGCTAATTCTCTGTGTACCCCTTCGAGAAAATCTGCAATGGCAACTGCTTTTTGTTCGCTCGTTATGAACTCGCCGTTATGGTTGAAAGTAGGAATTTTCTCATATTATTTTCGCAGTTTTCTCGTTAAGGTCCACAGCGAATTATCTTGGGCTGTCAAATTGTTGAGCTTTTCGGCCCAACAATTATTTTTGTATGTATGTATATGAGTCCGTATAGTCTGAGTGAGTTCTCTAATTCTTCGTCTGTCGATGTCACGTCGCGTGCACGTTGCCAAAATTTCCGAATTCTATTTCTGAACTTGATCAGGTCAAGTATATTATCCGGCAAACGCTCTTCTTTGGGTTGCATAACTACCCTAGTGCTAAGCTATTTCGCACTTGCTGTATATTCGAAGTTAAAATATCCACTTCCCGCTCCAGCTCAGCGGGGGTGTTTATTTCACCTGGAATATTGGTTTGTGTGTTAAGTCTTCGTTTGTATGTTACCCAATTTAGGTTTTTGTAAATGTATGTCTGTTCTCTGTGAGGTTGGCCGATCTCACCCCAGACCAACCTAATGGGTGCGTGCCCCCGTGCTATGGCCGTTGCATGTAGGTGTTAGCTTGTTCATAGAATAAAAACAAACACATTCGCATTTATATTAGTTAGGATTCTTTAATAATACCTACTGGCAGCTTCGGAGTGCACAAATCCGACACGAAAATCTAATGCCACCAGGAATAACATTAACATATGGACACAGTTTATTTACCTAGTGTGGGCTGACATCCTTTGATTTGGGAAAGTCAATAACCAACTTTTTCAAATTTTAGAAGAGGGCTATGACAATATTGTTTTAAACGTCTGGGCATCTGAATACTTTTGACAGTTCGTTAAATTTAAAATAATAATATGCTTTTTATCGTCTAAAATCCATTCAAAAAAGATTTTAAATGGCAAAATTGTATAAAAATCCGAAAATTCGGACTTTTTAGGACGATAGCCGTGGCTTCAGACGAATTTGTCGTGGATTTTGAGGCGAAAATCCATTTTAAATTCAACCGTCCATTAAAAATAAGCTGTGCTATGGATCCAAATACACTGCGAATATAATAATTAAAAAATAATAAATTTGACGGTTCGTTTAATTTAAAATATGCTTTTTTATCGTCTAAAATCCGTTTAAAACGATTTTAAATGGCAAAAATTGTATAAAATACCGCCCTAGCGGCTAGAATTGGTTTGCGCATTTTCGTCCCATTTGCAAAGATTTACCCTCATACTGCCGCGTAAGATGTTTACACATAAAAAATTCAGAAAATTCACTTCCCCGTAACGCTCTGCTGTAACCTGCAACCTAGCCGGTGATAAAAATTCCCGGACTTTATCACATAAACTATTCTAAGTTAATTCAACTCGGTTAGAATAGCCTTTCCATAAGCCCGAGTTGCAAGCTTCAAACAGAAACAGTATCACTAAAAATGCTATGTTACGTTTTAATATCAATGGCAAAATAAAGAAAAAATTAGAATGAATAAACTTCCTCGGTTATAAAATGCACTAAAAATTATCCTTAAATCTAGTACCCGAAAGAAGAAAGTAATGGAACTATGCCGGCGTAGCTACACTTCACAAACGGTATTATACTTTAGTGAATTGAAATAATTGTTAATATATGCTAAAGAAAATATTAAAGCTGTTAAAAATACTGTTTGAGTACTAAATTTTGTTTAAATTTAGTCTCTAAGGCGAAGTTAAAAATTCTGGCACAACTCTGACAGATAAACGTTATTGTTGACTAAAAATAAAAACATCTTGGTAAGGGACCTACTGCAAAACTAAGTCCATACATTGACCATCATCTTTCTAGCCTAATTTCATCAGTTTCCAAGCAAATATAGTTCTTACAACGCTACAGGAAATCCGCAACTAGAACCCTAAAACGGAAATTAATCCATAAAAGCAACCTAACATGAAAATAACGGAAATGCCAAAAGTCGGCCCCAATAATCTAATTGAAATTCTACATTCAAAACAACTTAAAACAGCTTACCCATAACTGGGGTTCACCAAAACCTTCCTGGGTAGCTCGAAGAAATAATTGGGATTATTGCCATAACGGCGGTTGGTAGAAATTACGTCTTCTACAAACTAACCCTCTCTCGAGAGTCTCAAACGGCTTCCAGCCTATTTCATCTAAAAAATGGAAAACTACTCGGGAGCTACTTCTCACCCACGGAATTTTCTTCGGCTAATGACAAAACAAAAGACTCACAGAATCAACAACAACCGTTTCTTCTGTTTTCCTTCATCCTACTAGATTAATAAACAGAAAAATCTGTAATCACGTCAACAAGTCAAAAACTATCGACTGTCATTCAACTAAAATCCTTAAATGACAATTTGAATACTGCTGTCATAATACTAGACAGGTTCGACCTTATCGAAAAAAAGACAATGGAGATGATTAACCAAACGATATTCCTTCCTAAAATGACTTATAAATAGAACAATTTCCACCCGTAACAAACCTCATTGACTTTCTCGTAAATCCCACGTGCCGTGGTAGTAAATTAAATGATATTATTTACGAGGTTGCATCCCGATTTACAAGAATTAGTTTGCTAGTACCACAGCCAAGTACCATAAACCTAACTATTCGGAGTAGTTAGGTTTATGCTAGTACTTTTCCGAATTGTTTCAACCGGAAGATGGATCCACTCGTTAAACGTAAGGCTTCGTTTTTGTTTCAAATTTATAATCCTTCGACTGCTTTGGGAGTACTATTTTACTGATCGGAAATTGCAATAAGCATTGAATTACAATAATTTCGAGTATAATTCACACGTCTGACAACACAACAATAATGGATCTTCTATTTATTATAAGTAGCAAGTGTTGGCTGTAGTAGATTGCATTATTAAGAGGGGTAAAAGTCATACTTTGTGTAACGAGGCTGTAAGCTTGACAACAGACTAATCACAAAAAGTTACTTTGACTCTGAATAATAAATATATACTATTTTTCTTCAAAGATAAAATATTAAATTGCACTTAACAATACATTCTTTTTATTTTTCCAGCGACTGCAAAAAACTTGCAGTCGGTGGCAGTAAACGTTGTAAAAGTCAACTTGATTTATTTATTCAAAATATTATAGACATGTTCGAATTCAATTAATTGATTGCAACAGCAGCAAAACATTTTCTGCCTAAGCATTTTCATCAATGTAAATTACAAGTTTTACTTCGTCTATTGAGCGATAAAACGTTGTTATTCTAACGTTTGAAGAAAAAAAAATTGTTCGATTTTCTGCGTTTTTCGTGACATATAGAAATAGAAGATCCATTTGGCCTATTAGGCACTTGATGTAAAGCTTGGTGATTCTAAAAAATAGTTTGTTTTCAGTTTATTATTTAGTATACATACTAAATGCTACAGCATTTTGAATGATTTTATGTATCTCTTTCATTTTTAAAGATATTAATACAAAGCAAAAACAAAACGATCATTTCATAAACCAAATATATGTTGTTAAATATATTGTTCACTAAAATAAAAAGTTTTGTATTTTTTTTGCCGTTTTTGAAATATTTGATAATAAATATTCCGGATTTATACCTAGGTGCATGTTTAATAAATAAATTCGCGGTAGCTATGGGTGGATACGTACCTCGATATTTTTGTGGTTTATTATCAACTATAGTAGCACGAAAAGACCTTTCATTTAGTGAACAAATCACGGGGTGTTTCATTAAAAAACACAATTTATGTGTAAGTATTTAGGTTTTTCACGAAATGGCAATCTTTTAATCATTTTTTAATCACGAAAAAACTTGGTAAACAACCCTGCATTTCGTTTTTTAGTTAGAATTGATGTCGTAAAAAAGATGGGTGATCACGTAAAATGTACTCTCTTTAAATTTTTAATTTTGCCTGTTACCGAAAAATGAAAAGTATAGAGGTGTTTATTTACACACCTTTTTGGGCGTATGAAGCGGCTTTGGAAATTAATTACTATAAAAAATAGATCAAAAAGTTTTTTTCCATTAGAACACCCTGTATATTATTATATTTTGGGAATCCGACATTTGGCATTCTAAACGTCGCGTCGGCGACCCGGAAACTGGAACACTGCAGACACGTGGTCGAGATTTCCCTGTTTTACAGATATCTTCACGGCAGATGTTTCCAGGATTTGGCCCGCTCCCTCCCGCCCCCAGCAACGATTGTCAGACAGTCACGGCAAAAGCGCACCCGTTCGTCGTACAACTGGAAACACCTAGAACATCGCTTTACAAGGACTCCTTTGTCTGGCGCACTGTGGAACTCACTCCCAGGACATCTGTTTCCCCCCAAATTACAATCGACATCTATTGAAGAATCGTATCAATCAACATGTTCGCACATACACCGTTCGTTGAGGGCCATAGGATCTCCCTTTAGTGTGTGTGACATTGCCATAAAAATACAATTTTTGTATACATGTTTTATACCCAAATTCAATTGTGTTTTAAAAATTAACGTTTTTTCGCGTAGTTTTTACGAACTTTTTAGTGATACCACCTTCCTGGCGAACAGAAAGTACCAATTTTTCGACCGAAAATGAAAAATTAACACCTAGTTCATAAAAACTAAGATAGAAAAGTGCAAATTATTTTGCTCTAAGCTAAGCCGCTTTATAATTGTCCTTCAAAGTGTCCAAAATATCAATTTTAAAACGTCAATATTGAATTGAATTTATGTATAGAACAGATTGTATATAAAAAGTGTCAAGAATTTCAATCAGAATCCAAAAAAGATAATACTCTACAGAATGTTGCGTTAAAAGAACTGATGTCGCCTGTATAGATAGTAATGAATTTATAAAGCTGCTTTCTACGCCCCAAACTCCTGAACTATACGTACTTCAAATTATTGCCTTGAGATTAAGGAGTTAAAAATTAGATAACATATATCTCTTTCAAATATTGTAGTGGTCCACTGTAGGAACTTGTCTCGCCTTGTTCAAATCGATGCAGTCTTCTGGTGATAAATGGTGTTGATAGAACGCCGTTGTAGTCTGCTTGGTTTATGGGCTATTCTTGTGCTCCTGGATTCTAGTTTGAAATTCGTCTATTCGTATGCCCTATGTATGATTTTTGGCAGTCCCCGGAAGGTGTGCTGTACACTCCTTAACCCTCTACCTTTATTTTTGACCTTTGGATTTCTGAGTAGTTGGGCTAAGATTCTCTGTGGCATGAAAAGGGGCAGTCTGCTTCCTTATGATACTGTCGACTTTGTGACTCCTTTAATATATGGAAGTATGGCTTTTTGCATGTTATGTTCTTCGTTGCTTTCTGGTTTATTCCCTGCGTGTTTTTGTTGATTTGTTCCTAATGTTATTTCCAGAGTAGCCATTTTGTTTATGGGCGTTTGTTGTTTTATTTCTTGGCGGGTTTTGAAAGCGATATATTTGTCACTGACTGGATTTGTGACGGCTAGTGGTGGGTTTCGGCGTTTAGATATCTGTTGGTATGGGTGAGTTTCTTGTAGACCTTTTTCATGTGTTGAGCTACTTTGATAATTTTGGAATAAACAGTGGGTTACTTAGTCGTAAGCGAAACACAGAGGTCGTTTTAACTATTTTAGGTGGTAATAAATAAAGACCTCTGATATATACCATTTTTAATTAGCACAATTTAATTAGTTTAAATATTTTTCACGTCTAACACAAAATTGAAAGGTTTATTGCAACATAAAGTTATTTTGTACAGGGTGTTAACATAAAAAACGCATATTTCAACATAAAAATAATCTCCTAATCTAGTCTTTTAAAAAACAATTTAAATGCTCATTCTAAACAACAAAAAACTTTTGACGCCCTATTGTTCGTTGCCGTCACTCTCACTATCGGAAATGTCACTATCACTATCAAGATGTTCTGAGGCTGCTATTTCTGCTAAATTTGGCTGTTGAAGTAAATTGAGAACGTCTTGGATCAGTGGTTCTTTATTTGAACGCGTACCTATACATTGAGATAACGATGATATGTATGGATCCGAAGATAATAATAGCCGGCAAAATACGTCATTTATTGTTTTTTGCCGTGAAAATTTTCTTGAATATGATAAATACGGTAAATACGATAAAATAAAAAAAAGGACAAAAACATTTCATTTTATAGAATGTTATTTTTAAGATAAGGCCAAAAACAATTTTTTTGTTGTTGTTTTTTTATGAATTAGTAATTCCTAAATAAAATAAAATGACCTCTGTGCGACGTAAGCCACCCTAAATGAAATAATGCACAGTTGTATTCGACATACACGTATTATTTTACTAATTAACTAATATATACTAATAATAAATTAATTACAGAATCACTAATCCATACCTACAAGTCGTAGGTGTTTGAAAAATAAACAACATTTTTATGCAGTCTCAATGGCACGTTACATACAATTTAATAAAAGTGAATAAAAATAACAAAAAAATACGTACTATTTTACACAAAAAAAATGTAGACAAAAAATGCATAATGAATGAGAGGGCTGACACTCAGACTCATCTATAAGTCTCTTAATATTTGCAGTATAGTTTGATACAGCCATTCGGATACAATTATCAGTGTTGGACTACCTCAACGCTTATTCCGAAACTGGGACTTTTACAAAAATGAGTAAAGTACAGTTAAGAAAAATACCAAAACAAGTTTTACTTGCATGACCAAATGAAATTGCCATAATATGGGAGAAGTGACCGGAACGTTTGCAAAACCATTTGAAAGTGTTAAAGTACCAATGTGGTTTCGACCATTACAACACTGCCTCGGATGGGGATGATGTTATTGATGGACCATCACCTAGAAAGTTGTTTTGTTGTTATTGCAACATGAGACATAAGTATTCATGTGACAAAGGCTGAAGATACAACCGATGTTAATGAGACAATGGACAAATCTATACTCGACGCGCCGAACAGATTCACTAATCGCGGAAATAATTCGTTTAATTTTATGATTGAATCGAACCATTGTTTTATTTTTTTCTTGTCCATAATACAACAAGTACAAATAGAATGTCTTATCAAAGTCCCTATGTTTGGAATCATAAAATAAGACAAGTTATTGAATTATTGTTTCCGTGATTATTGAATCTGTTCGGGGCGTCGAGTATAATAAATATTTAAATAATTGTTGCAAATTACAATAAAATAATGGTTTATGAAGTAAAGTGATCAGTCATGTCGTACACGTTCACATTATGAGATCATTCGAGTGAATTAACATCCTACTTTTACCCACCAATCGATTTACAGAAATCCTGTAAATATAGCGAGTCAGTGTTGGGATTCTACACATATGTGTAGTTGATGAGACCAACAACTGTCTCGGCTATTCCAAACCCGATAGTCAACAGTTTCAAGTTATAAACATTCCACCTAGAGCCTACGAAATATCTGATATTAATCGCGTGATTGTAGACACATTAAAAACATTATCGGGTGATAAGAGCTAGAATATCTTTTCATTGCCGCGCGGCCAAACAACAACACCCTAAATTGTGAGTTATAATTCAAGTATAATATCGATCTGAATTATACAACTTCCAAACTTTAATCGGATGAAAGAAATATATGAAAAAAACGTCAAGCATATTTCAACTTCTCCGGTTAATATTATGCAGACCAGAATCGTTCACGTTGATTGTAATATAATATCCGGGTCATACTTAAATTCAGGAGCGTCTCACACATTATTTGAATTTGACATCGATGTAGAACCTGGCTATAAGCTAACAAAAGAACCAACAAATATCATATATTTGCCCGTAATGCTTGAAGGACGTCAGTTTATAGACAACATTCCACTTCGCATTTTCAAGGTGGAAAAATTATAGTTACAACTATAATTCAGGAAACTTCTACAAATAGTTTTCAAAATGGGTTTTTGTTACAATTGAATTGAACTAAAATCTATCAAAATTCTAAATAAAAGCAAAATACATCGTCCACGACGAATCACTCTTAGCTCAGATCTCGAATCGACTAGACATAATAACAGTAGAGAAGACCAGAAGTTCCTGAAATCCTTGGATCTAGTATTGAGAGTAAGATGTTGCCTTCAAGTGAACAGATTTCGGCGAACCTGTTCTTGACAACTCAATAGTCAGTTTTCAAGAGCATACCTACAAATCATATGGATTACCGACATTTAGAAATTCCGATGACATTCGCATACCCGTACACTTTCAAGACCTAATTTTGGATATATCAGAAAGTTATATTTACATTGAAGGTACATTCACACCAAAAGATGTCACAAAACCGTGTTACTTCTCTAATAATGCACTCGCTTTCCAGTTCGATGAAATTCGCTTTGAAATGGGTGGAGAACAAGTGACGGTGGTTCGCAAGCCAGGAGTGACAACATAAAAAAAATGGCATCCTTTGGAATTACACAATTGAAACCATTGTATTCTTGCGGCTGGGGGCTATCGGCCAAAGAACAATTAATTTTAGACGCCACTAGCCATGTTTTTTTTTTGCTGGAAAATTACCATTAAAATATTTGATGGATTTTGCCCAAGAATATACCAAAGCAATATTGAATGTTAAGCAAGAGCTGATACTTATTATTGCCCGAACATTTAACAATTGTTATATCGGCGAAGTAAATGCAAACATACAATAGATAAAATCGAATGGAAAATTCCAATTTTTTTTAAGTATTCATAGATTTAGGTTCTTGAAAATTATACGATGTTATTCAATTGACGTTTCGTCCATTGACCTGGGCATGTTCAAAATTTAAGTTTATTTTGTAAAATCTAAAATATAAAAATGTATATTTAAAGACATCACTGAATTTGAACCTCACTTACATCACACATTGGTACGCCAATTACAATTATTACATTAACTTCGTAAAATACGCACCTTGAAGGAAATCCTAATTCACCTCTCTTTATTTGGGTATATCGGTTCGGTGTCCATGTTGTTAATAAATGACTAATATTTGACGTCATGATACAATATAGCTTTCCTATATCAGCCCTGTCATTCATCGCATTCTGGCATTTCTTTAAAAGCTAATTTACGACAGTTAGATTATTTGTTTAATATTTTCGTACTTATTTCAATAATTAAATGCGTGTTTGGTATCTTTCTCGTGTTTATGTAATGCTGTTGATGCGTTCTTCTTATATTTTTGTCCGTTCAATCTGTCCGTTCATTCCAATATATTGGAATTGGAATCGAGTAAATAACATTTGATTTCTTCGGTGTTTTACTTTTTAAAGCCGTGAACAAGAATTTTAGTTGATTATAGGCTTTGTGACAAGTGACAATTGTTGCGCTTGTCTAAAACATGTTTGATTTTTTTCTGACATAATATAAAGCTGTAGAGGTGCGTGCCATGCATCTTATTTTAAATATACATGGTGTTTAAAAAATGCAGGATTGAAACAAACTTGGATTTAAAAAAAAATTATCATCCTGTATCTTTCGGGTCATTTTTGCTCTTATCAAACTTCTATTATAAAAAAAAACACGTAGTAATTTCAGATTTTTATTTTGTAAACAAATATCTAGTATTGACCCTATTGAATAACAACATATAGACATCAATATAACACATAAATATAGACGGTAACATCTAAAGAATGATTTTATAGTTAGCCATATAGACAAGTGAAGGAAAGGATCCAACCCTAAGGACGCAGAAGTGTGATGAGCTAAACACCATAAGCCTTATTTTATTTTCCAGTTCTACTCTTTAAGCGGGGTATCACACAACGTTATTATCAATAAGTATTGGATATTAATTTCGATTAGTTTTAGTACGTCGTTCTCGTGTTATTGTTTGGCTTTTCAGATCAGTGACACCAGTGTGGTATAAAATGCCAAACTTAACAAATATAATGTATCAAAAACATGACCCTGTTTGTAGTATTTTAGATGAATTATTAAGCAGCAATACGCAATACCACTGACTAACGCCGATGTGGGTAGGTAAAAACTGCTATTCCGGCGACGTCACCGTTTATCGGCCGGCATGAAAAATATGTTCAACATCGATAATATCGCGCTAAGTTTACTATTTGAAATTAACAAATAGGCATTGGCATACAATGAAATGGCCTTAAACTATACATTGTTAAATTAATAAAAGAAACACACTTTTCATTTGTGAGAAGTTGATTTTAAGTATAGGGAAGTTTACATAAAAATATGTCTAAAATTTCGAGCAGAACTAAAAAATAAAACTTGTATTTTCATTTAAAAAAGAAAAACGAGTAAGGTTTTCGTTTTTTAGATGTTTTTTTCTATAAATATACATATTTTCAGAAAATATAGTTTTATCAGTGAAGAAATTTCAATGTAAAATATTTTTGAGATAATCAGAATGTTCGGTTTACAAGATCGCATAAGAGGACACTTTTGGTTTGCTCAGTATTTATTGTTACTACAAACTTCTAGTAAAAATAGGCTCTATTCTATGACTAACTTACCAAATATTTATTTTGTAAACTTTACTATATTAGGGTTTGGAACCTTCGGCAAAATGTACTAAAACGGAGTTTTATCCACAATACCAAAATAGAATATTGCACTCAACGCGCGTTTCGCTAACCATGAGCATCATCAGGAGATGATTAAAACTGTTTAGTCATCAGTTTTAATCATCTCCTGATGTTGCTCATGGTTAGCGAAACGCGCGTCGTGTGCAATGATTCTGTTTCGGTATTGTGGATAAATCTCCGTTTTAGTGCATTTTGACTCTGGATATCAACGTATCAGCCAAACAAACATAAATGGGATGGAGCGCAGTTTCAAGTGTTAAGAGTAGTATAGTATTGGGTGTATAAAATATCCGCCCACTAATTTGTTTCTGGCGGAAAGCTATTTGAAGTGACATAAAAGCAAAGTGTCTAGTAAAGAATCTGGGCTGGGCTTGGAAAATAACCCAATAATGACAATTTGGCAATCGCAATATCTTGACAAATAAGAAAAGTTGAGGTTTGGAACATTGGTAAAATGTACTACAACACAGTTTTTTCCACAATACCGAAGCATAATTTTTACACTCTACGCAAATTTCGCTAA
This sequence comes from Pissodes strobi, assembly GCA_016904865.1. NCBI lineage: Eukaryota > Metazoa > Arthropoda > Insecta > Coleoptera > Curculionidae > Pissodes > Pissodes strobi. The sequence continues at coordinate 28,256 of MU184144.1, read as the reverse complement.
CCATTCTTATGATATTTTTTATCATATTCTGATGATGTTAATATTATTAGTGAAACACGCGTCTAGTGTAAAAATGGTGTTCCAGTATTAAGGATAATCCATGTTGTAGTAAATATTAAAAATAATGGACACGAATCGAAGTTTTTTGGAGATAATGCACGGACAGCTTAATAGCTATGTATAATCGATAGAAAAAATTACAAATGAGGATGGATTTCGGAGTTTACTACCCGAATTATGTTTAGTTTCAAACTACGCAATCACACGCAGATTTGCACTGCTAAAATGACTGTTTTCGTGTGCTAAAATAGATACCCGAGGAGCTATAATACACTGCGGCCATTTATTCTGGAATAGCTAAAAAAGTACCTAAACTTTAAACGCATGTATTCTCATCAATTTTTTATCAGTCTATTCCATTTTTTGATTATTAGGTAGATTTACTCTTGGATTACTTCGTACAAAGTGATTTGCCTTAATTTAATTCTGTTTTATACAGGGTGATGTCGAAAATATCAAGGCATGTAAAATCATCTCATTGGTGTTTAAAAAATTCAACGCAATAAAAATTTTATTTTATTAGCGTGTTGGTTACAGGTTTAAGATTTCAAAAATCGTGATATTGCCTGTTAATTATGAACTGAATTGGATTCTACTTAAAATTCTAAGCATATTTGATGTATGATGTTAAACCTCTGGAGATAGTAGTTTCACTGCTATAAACAGTTGAAAATCGGTACTTTCGCTACTTTTCACCTTGGTAGCAGGAATATCATTAAAGATGGACTAAAATGAATTCCACATTCCTATCTTAACTTTCCAAGAGCTATCTGATGGTGTTAACTGATGGTACCTACAGAGGTACCAGATTTGGTACCCATGGTACCACCTGCCAATTAGTACCGTCAAATAGCTCTTGAAAAGTTAAGATAGCAATGTGAAATTAATTTTACTACATCTCTAATGGTCTTCTTGCCAGCAAGGTGAAAAGTAGTCAAAGTACCGATTTTCAACTGTTTATATCTGTGAAAATACTAACTCTAGATGTATACCATCATACATCAAATATGCTTAGAATTTTAAGTAGAATTCAAAAATGTAATAAAATATAGGGTGTTTCATTTAAAAAAGCGTAACTTTCTTTGACCATCCTGTATATAAAAAAATGACGATTAAAACAATACAAAAAAAATAAAGATCATTTTACTAGGAACAACCTTTGTATTTAATTTTTTTTCCAACCCCCGTAGTTTTCGAGATAAGGTATAGACCGCTCTTAAACGGGCCACCCTGTACATACTGTACGAGTTACAGAGCAGTACCACGGCACATATAACAACATGGCAGTACCGTTCGTGTTAATAAAAAAATACAAACATCGTGATGTAGCCAATTATGGATTATGAAATAGACAATAACAACAACAAACAAACAATTTAAAGAGTTAAACGAACAATTTAATTGTACGAAAAAATAATAACGTGTATTTCCCCTACTACACTTATGACTGCTTGACACCGATTTGGCATACTCAATATTAAATTTAGTATTGGTTGTAAATCGCTCCCTAAGCTCCCTAATTTATTGACAGCTTTTATAAATTTTTTGTTTTTTATCTCCTCGAATAGGTTGCCTTAACTACCTGTACTTTAAACATAAATAACTCTTAAGTAGGTACGTCCATAATTGGCCGCATTTTTTTACTAACACGAACGGCTCTGTGCTGTAACTGGTACAGTATGTACCTAACTAAGATAGCAAGGAAAATCACTATGTTCATACTTACCTAATTGTCAATATTACTATTTTTTAAATTCATTTTTTTTAAGTAACACGAACGGCCCTGCTCTGTAATTAGTACAGCAACTACCTAACTGAAACCTGTAACCAAGACGCTAATAAAATAAAAATTTTATTGCCTTGAGTTTTTTAAATTAGATGATTTTACATGCCTTGATATTTTCGACATCACCCTGTATAAAACGGAGTTAAAATAGGGCAAACCACTTTTTACTAAGTAATCCAAGAGTAAATCTACCTACCTAATAATCAAAAAATGGCGTAGATTAATCAAAATTTGATAAAAATACAAGCGTTTCAAATTTTATAACTTTTTTAGCTATTCCATAATAAACGGACATAGTGTATTTTGGAAGTGCAGTTAGAAAAAGGTGAAAGTCGAACAAGTGATAAGGCTATATTACAGTAATCACCAAAAATCATAACATCCAACAAAAATGATTTTGACATTAAGCTCTGCTGACGAGACATTAAGCATATCCGATACTTCTGGATAGGAAATACATCATACGAGATATAAAAAAGAAACTATATAAGAGAAATTAAGTGAGGCTTAGAGAGAGAATAATCAGAATGTGAGGGACGAAAATTATATAAATTTGATGCAAAAATTCGCAAAAAAGATATGGTTTCTTGGGTTTGAATTTGTACATAAGCGACCCTGACTACACTAATAAGAATGCATACACTCGTATCTGTACATGTTGGGAATCCATTGGCACATACACAGACTTAATATTCTCTTTAACTTATAAAAAAATCAGTTCCTAGTAGCTACATCAGTTTTGTCAATGTGTGCCAACAATTTCTCCATAGCAATCATGCTTCAATCAGAATTTTCCACAACACTGTTATAGGTAATAAGTTTCCACTTAGTAAAAAGCATCATTGCCGGAATCTCGTTAATTATGTGCTAGCTAGCCGTGTTCTCACAAGTATTTTCACTTTGTCCAATTTGAAACACATTTGCATTAGTGACTACTTAATAGTAAATAACTCTTCTTTAGAGGTCGGTCTTCCGCCTGCATGTCTGGATTCTGACAGCTCTTTTTTACAGTAAAGAATGACACGAGCAATTCGATTTTGCTCCTAAACATTCCGTCAATTCGAAATCAAATTGACGAACTTTTTGTTATTTTAGAAAGTTTAAATTATCCTGATATTGTTCTATTGACACAACATTGGGTTAAGTCAGATAAGCCTTTATATGTTCCCGGTTATTGTGTTGGCCCCAAATTCTAGGTCGAGTAGGGGGCATGGGGGTACTGTCGCGCTTGTGAGTGAGGGAGTCTCTCAGGCTTTTGACCACTTTGATAATATGCTCGTTGAGAGGGAGTTTGAGCTCAATTTTACACTCTAGAGAATCAAATTACGCATTTAGCGCTCTGCTAGATGCAATCTCTACATATTTTTAGATCGACTGGAATCTCTTCTCTCATTAAAACATAAAATCGTTTTAACTGGTGATCTAAACATTGATTTTGAAGACTTTAATAATCGTTAGACCTTGACACTACATAATTTATTCAGCTCATTCAATATTAGCATGCATGCCCATCAACCCACTTGTGTAACAGACGCATCATCTACTAAGCAAGTATCCCTCTAGCGGGTAATACATTGTCGGGAGAGAGTAGATCAGGTAAGATTTACAGCACACGTGGATTCCAATTGTTTCGTGAGAGTTGCATTTCCTTCGATTGGCACTCTACATTGAATGTGGAGATTCCCTTGCAGTGCTTCCACGAGGCGTTGGCCAACATTGTTAATATTTCCTTTCCGGTTCGCTGTCTGAGAAGGAACCGCAAACGGTGGTTTACCAAGGGCATTCGCACATCGTCGTCTAATCTAAGGTTTTGGAATACTAATGTACGGAAGAAGTACCCAAATAATGAAATGGTCGGGTCTTATTTCCTTGGGTACAGGAAGATGTACAGGCAAGTTATCAAAAATGCAAAAAAGATGTACTATTCCAAACGATTGCGTAGTTCCAACAACCAGCAAAAAGGATCTTGGTCCATTGTTGATAAAATAACTGGGAGTCTCCAATAATACCAAAATATCCAACATTATTGCAAGCGACCGCAATGATTACTACTGCACAGTTGCTGAAAATCTGACTAGGGACTTGCACCCTGCAACTGACCCTCTACCTTATCTCCCAAACGCCCCTGTTCCTGAGACGTTTCATTTTTCTCCAATTACACCTCAAGAAGTGGATGAAACTGTTAAATCCATAGGGCTGCTGGTGAGGATGGAATTTCCTTAAACATAAAGGCTCAGTTACCAATGGATGCCGTGGTTGCGTTGTCCTCCGCCATTGACGTGTGATTTGAAACGTAGATTTTTCCGTCTAGCCTGAAAGTTGCCTACAAGGCAGGTGACCATAGTTCCCCGTCAAATTATAGGCCGATTTCTCGTTTCCACACTGTCAAAATTGGTTGAAACCTATGCTCGAAAAAGAATTACTTCTTTCCTAGCAAAACATCTCTTAATCTCTTATCGAATTTGTTTCGGGGCATCAACAGAGGGGAGGCCTCCGCGGCAGTGTTCTGTGACTTATCTAAGACATTTGATTGCGTCAGCCACGGTATACTGTTGCGGAAACTATCGGTTTATGGCTTCCGTGGTGTGGCTTCTGAGTGGATTCAATCCGTGCCCTCTGATCATATTCAGTTTGTGTCTTTGGAGGGCGTTGCGTCCAGTAAGCAGAGTGTCTCATGCGGTGTCCCCCAGTGCTCTGTCTTGGGACCTACTTTGTTTCTAATCTTCATTAACGATTTTCTTCAGCTTGACTTGTCTGGTTCCACCGCGGCTTTCGGATGATGCGTCTTATCATGGGGTAATCACGCCCCTAAACCAACTCAGGGCTGAATATGTCGTCCGACATCTATAAAGTTAAGGAATGGTGCGATTCTAATCTTCTCTTTTTAAACTTGTCGAAGACTCACATTATTGGGTTTAACTGTATGGTAAACAACATTGATAGGTAATCATTCTATTACTTCTGTTGATAATTCCAGGTTCCTTGGGTTGATTTCTATCTATTCGTATTACCTCTCAAAAATTTGGGAAGCACTTCGCTTGTAACATTTATTTTGCGAATGTTGAATCACACCTCAGATATGCCCTTCCATTCTGGGGTGGCTGTTCAAAGTGTTTATTCCAATCGGTCTTCATCCTTCAGAAAAGAGCAGTAAGAAACTTATGCAATGTCCATCGTAGAGCTCATTGCAAGCCTCTTTTTATTTCCAAACTAACCCTTTCTTGCTTAAAACAACACCGATTTTCCTAATCGCCAACAAATCCATTTCACGAGACAGATAGACCACTTATCCCTCGCCTGAGCCTCATTAGAGACTCCTTCATTTATAATGGCTTAAAGATATATAACCATCTTAGCTTGGAGATGAGACGTAGCCAAAATTTTAAGATGTTTAGGAAGAAATTGAAAGACAAGCTGTTGTCAAAAGCATTTTATGACATTAACGGGTTCTTTCAGCAGATAGTATTTAGATATCCTAGGTATGCTAAGTATTATTTAGTATTCTGTTAAGTGTGGTACTTTTGTTCTTAGGGTATAGGTATGTATTTGTCAAAATTTAATTGACTTCAAAATTGTGTATGTGTCAAAATTTAATCATAATTTGTCAATAAGATTTATTCATTGTAATAATCCTTGGACAATAAAGCACTTTCATTCATTCACACCTGAGATGCAGATGCGAAGAGGCGAGCAGTCTCCAGCGTATTTTGTTTATATGCAATTACCTACAACCTAGCCTATACATTTTAGTAAGAAATTAGGTTCAAACAACGATGCCTTTAATGTATTATATAATCCAAAAAGTCAAATACCTATGTTAAACCTGTGTTTTGTAATCTATCTGATTATTATTTTTTAAGGGGCAAACAAACAGAACTTTAAAATATAATCAAGAGAGGAACTGTTATATAACTTAAATGGCTAGGTATCCGGGGTGCGTATTGGCATATTGTTATTTTATTTATTCAGAGCAGCTGGAAAGGAAAATATACGCCATAGTTAATTTTTAAGTGTTCATTGTGATATTAAGTTTTAAGCAACGGTAACCAAGCATTATTGCAATTAAATGAAACTGAATCGATCCCTAAACTTTATTTAATAACAAAAACTTTTTGATAAGGTTCAAATGCCTAATGACATTTTTTATATATTTGTACACGCTATTGAAAATAGATTGCAGTTAGAAGCTAGAAAACTATCTGACGATGAAGTTTGGAAATTGTCAGTTGTTAATTTACATTCACCTAAATTTTTAAAAACTAATCTAAAAATAGACTTCTCTTATATGAGTAGAACTATGTTACATACGTGCTGTTTATAAATTCTTGTTCAGCATTTGAGTTGGTTTATATGAAACCTCTTTTAAATATTACGTCATGATGTACATCACCAGTGTCTCACTCTGTTTGCCAAAAGAGAATGCAAAAAAATAGGTGACTATTTTAAATGGAGAATTTCCTAATTTTCCTAAATGTAATTATATTTTAAAGATAATGTTTCACGTTTGAGGTGGTTTAACTGTAAATGACTAATACTTTTTAATTGACCGATATTATATCATTTAATGCTACTAATGTAAAAATATAGATTATTCTAATTTAAAAACATAAGTTTTAGTATTATGCAAAATAAAATCTAATATCTCAAATTTGCTGATCTAAGTTCTCAATATTAAACTGTTACTGATTTTCACGATGAACTAAACATTTTAAAACTTGATAACAAGCTTAGTTCAAAATCACATTTGATGTGCAGTTAATCACATGTCAAAAATTGGAAAATATTTGCATCCAAAGGAGAGATGACACCGGTAATGTACTTTCGACCACTTGAAATAACAAGTATCCTAAACTGAAAGGAAAATCATTATTTTATCATAATATAGTACAAATTATAAATATTCAATAAAACAGTGTCCACCATAAAACCGGAGCCATATGAGAATTTTGTTTGTTATTGTACTTTGATAAAAAGATTCAACGGGAAAAATCTTTCTTTCCGAAAATACTCGAAATGCGATGTGACATAGCTGTCCCGTGACTAGATATTTATCAAATTCGATTTTTTTTTCAATCGTCAAATTTCAACAAGATATTTAGAGATTCTGATTTTTTTCGAATTCTCTAAAGAGCTACACTAACCATGTTTAAATCACTAAAATCACATTTTAAAAGTGAAAGCTCAATAACCACATTAGATAATTTAAACATATTTTCTAATATGTACCTAACTAGTTGTTTATCAAAATAAAGATTTAGAAAAGTAACCCCTCTTGCACGATTTTCTGAGTTCTGACTAATTAATACATATTTTATATATTAAGATTGAGATTGAGCTTCGAGGCGTGTTACAGATAAGACGCTCTTCCTAACGGCTCTATTTTTTAACAGTTTACGGTCGGAAAAAGTGAATCGGTGGTCAAGTGTTTGGTATAATTGTGAAGGAAAAACTGTCTAGCTTTAGACTGTGCTGACGATAAACGTAAATTCGAAGGCTGTGAGGAGAAAAAATAGATAAACTTTTTTAAATCCAATCCAGGGACATAGTAAAGGGAAAAAAATGTTTTTTCTGTGCCAAATATTTATAGATATAAAGTAATGTTTATGTATGTAAGGCTAATTGTTATTTTATCGCAAGAGTATGCTTTTTTATACCCATGATACCTCTTAGCTTGTATATGTATTGAGTGTATTTTAAGCAGTGCCGTACTTGTTTTTATTCTGATGGGAGTATTGTGAATACTCTGTATTATGTATAAGGAGAAAGGAACTTTTACACTGAGTGAGTAGGTGGATGGGCCATTTTTCTTATTTTATTTTTATTGTTTATCTTTTTCTTTTATTATTGTTGTCTTCGTGTAATTATTACTATAGTGTTGATTCTTAACAAGATAGACGAGTTAGATCATGGCAATAACTCAAGTGTTGTAAAACTAAAGAACAACCAAATTTATTTTGCCTAATCTGCAAGAATGTTTTTCACAGAAGTTGTTGGAAGCGAGGAGCAAAGAAATTTGAAATAATTAAAGACAACCTAATATGGTGTTCAAATGACTGTATTGACAACGCTCATAAAGATGGGGAAAACAGCGTGATTGATGATTTGAGGGGCATAATAAGTGACTTAAAGGGTGAAGTTGAGGAGAAAGACAATCATATTTTAAGGCTAAAACGTAATTCTGTCTCCTTTCATGGGCAGGCAGCTAATACAGAACAGGAAAATATTAAGGAAATAGAAAACTTGAAAAAACTTAATAATGAGTTTTATGTAAGATTAAGTCTGAAAAGTTGCTTGAGTCTAACATCAGCAAGTCACAAGTAGAATCCATGTCCTCTGCTACCCAGACTTGTTCTAGTGTGACTGTAGATTATATTTCACAAACATTGCCCGAGTGCAGGGCAGGTTTAGCTGAGAGCTCAACAGAAACATCTTCTGTTGAAGACGAGTTAAAGAAATTGAAAGAAACAAATATAATCTTGCACAAAATCTGAAAGAATTAGAGAATCTCAGGAAATCTCTAATGACAAGTATTGAAACTCTCACAGTTGAAAATATCTTCTATGCTCGGGAACTGAAGAGCTTGCAGACAGAGCTACATGACTTTAAGGAGCAAGGTTCTGGTGATGATGGGGAAATTAACCAACTCACATCTAATATTCGCGACGAAAAATGTAACTGTGCCAACAGGGTAGATGAGAGGAGGAGAGATGAACCGGTAGTAGTGCCTACAGTTAAGTGTGGTTTCAGGAAGAAAGTTTTGGTTTTTGGTGACGAGAGTGGTGTGAACTGTGCCGCAGTATTGCATTCTTCATTGGATGACTCTGCATATAGAGTAACTGGATATATAAAGCCCTATGCATCGCTGCGAAAAATATCCAACCACGCCTTTAAAGAAACGTACACATACTCCGAATATGACACTGTTGTTGTATGTTTAAGTATAGAGAACTTAGTGGACTTTCATGCCATTAAGAACATTTTTTCTATCGGCAAATGTACTAATTTGGCTATTTATTACAGATACAGAGTAAATACTTATAAAAGTATCTATTCCACGTTGAGTAGGATGCTTCATGTATACTTGCATTCAAATAATGCTTCGGTTAGAATTATAGACAATTTCTGGACGGGAAATAAGTACAGGCATACTGGTATTTTTCTGGGTCGGTTGTTAGTTTCATACGTGAGCAGATCTCCATTCAAAATTAGTGCTTGTATCTTTACCCTACCCTAGGGTCGCCGGATTGATTGCATGTAGTGTGACAGAGAGTATGGGTGATTCTGATCATAATAATATTTTTATTCGGTCCGACTTAGTTGTAGAAAATGTATCTTTTTTAGGCCAAGTGGCATTGACGAATATTCCATTGTAGTCTTGAACATACAGTCCTTAAGAAACAAATTAGATGAATTGCATATTTTTGTAGAGGACCTGAATAATCCTAGTTTCTTGGTTTTATGTGAGCACTGGCTTAAACCAAAGAAAATGTTAGTCGTAACATTTTCTTTGCCTAAACCTAACGAACCAGTAGTGTTACCCAATTATACTCCGATTGATAAATACTGTCGTTAAACACTGCAACATGGGGGTTCAATTATTTTTGTTAGTAATGAGTTTGTCGATAATAAATGTTGCGTAAATATAGACAAGTTGATCTTAATGAAGATAGAATTTTTGAAGTGTCAATAATTTTTTGTAAAGATCTGAATCTGTATATTTTGTGTTTGTATCGGGCCCCAGCAGGATATTAGGAAATGTTTCCAAAATCTTGAACTTGTGTTGGCTCAGCTGACAAATGGTGCGTCAATCGTTCTGTATTGGCATTTTAATGTGGATTATTTGAAACAATGTCATGTTAATTCGCAGTTGCTATCGGGTTTTTTAAACTCATTTAATTTAAAAGTACATAATTCCGAACCCACCAAATCTAATATTTACTCATCTACGATGATTGACTACTGCTGTTCAAATGTCCCAGGTAATTTTGTGCTGTGTCAGGTAATTGATGCTGGGCTTTCAGATCATAATGCTGTTTTGTGTAAACTAAAAATTAAACATAAGACCCGAAAGGATGCATAAAAAAGGAAGAATATATAGCAAGCATAATAATTATAATGTGTTCTTACAACTTTGTATTCTACAAGATTGGCAATCTATATTGAATGTCTCCGAACCCCTTAGAAAACTTTCATTCTGCACTCTACTTCGATTTTAATAAAGCCTTTCGTAGTAAACAGTTAAAAAAGAAAAACAAAAACATTGGATCACTAAGGGTATCAAAGTTTCTGCAAAAAACTTACGCTCTCTGCACTACATTAGAAAATTTAATTGTGACAATCAGTTTATCGTTTCATATTTTAATGATTATAGACAAATATACCGAAAAGTTGTTAGGACGGCTAGACGAACTTATTACCAGTCAAGAATGGGACAATCTAATAATGTGCAGAGAGAGATATGGAGTATAGTGAATGAAATTAGAGGCAAGGTTAGTAAGGTTAAAAAATGACAGTAAGCTCTCTGCTGGTGAGTTGGATGATTTCTATTGTTCCAAAGCACCCAATTAACCAAGTTAATGCCGCGTTTGATCACATATATTCACATTAACTGAACCAAATGTGAATAAATCCTTGGGTTTGCATATTAATAGTAGACTTATATTTGAAGCTCACATCATTAATTTGAACAGTAAAATGTTTTCAAATTGCTACGCTATTAGGATGCTGTGAAGGGAGTTGGAGTTTCGCGTGGTTAGAAACGCTTACTTTGCGTTGATAGAATCCCATCTAAGGTATGAGCTATGTTTTTGGGGTACTTGCTCAAAGCAACTGCTTAACAGTTTATTCTTGTTACAAAAAAGGGCCTTGAGGTACATGTGTAGGGTTGGAACAAGAGATTCGTGCAGGCAATTGTTTATCGCACATAGAATTCTGACTCTTTCTTCATTATTTTGTTTTGGAATCAGTTTGTATGATCCATGAAAAATTTAAACACACCTTAACTTCGAATGATCGACTTTATAATACTCGACAAACTTATAGTGTTAGATTGCCTGCACCGCACACAGTCTAGGAGATCGATTGCTTTTGGTAGCCGACAATTATTTAATCATTTACTTTTAGCCATGAGACAAATCGTCAATGGAAAAAGATTTAGATCCCAAGTAAAGAGGCTGTTGATCTCGAAAGCTTATTATGAGGTATCCGAGTTTCTGGAGGAAACATTTTAGCATATTTTTTGGAGAAATTTCTTAATATGACACTTTGTGTGACATTGCGCTTTTTTTGTTAGTTCTGTTAGTATTAGTGTATTTTTGTTAGTATCTACAATAATTTATAATTATATTTGTTAAATGTTTATTTCAGCTTTGTCAGTGAGATTTTTTGTTTTTTCTTCTGACAATAAAGCATATTTTGAATTTGAATTGAATTTAAGGTAATTGATTTAAGAGACCATATTTTTTCGCACGAGCACGACATTAGGTAACGACCCCCTTACCTAAAGTGTGAGTGCGCTCAGAGTAAGTAAAACGTGTATTTTATGCTATTTTTTCTACTTTCAAAGTGCTTTAATGAAAAAAAATGTATTAGAGTCTAGTCCCGATCAGCAGTTGCTGATTTGTTGATTTGTGACGTTGTTACTACTAGAGATCTCTTTCAAGGCGGTGGTAAGGTGGCCTTGGCATTAATGATTTTGTTAATATTAGTGCAACCAATCTTTGGAAAAATTCAAAATCATTTTAAACGCAAAATAGAAAAATACTGTTAAACAACTTAACTGATAATCTTCCAACTATTTGAACGGGTTTTAACATCAACTATGACAAAACTTGTTTTTCTACCATTTCGGTATGTCTTCAAAACATTTTATTGTTATTTTATTAAACTCGTTAGCAGTATTTTTTAAGTACTTTCTAGGTACGTATATTATATTGCTACATGCTTGTCCAATGACATTATCTAACTGGAATTTTTTTTTAATAAGTTTTTGTTAAGTGATATTTTCTTTTAAATATCTCCATAGAAAAATCATGGGTTTTAGGTTGAGGGATCTAGTTGAACAAGGAAACAATAGTTTTGTAATCAATTGTTATTTAAGAATCGATCAGGAAAATATTTGCAAGATTATGCATTATTTACTCAGAAATCAAAAAATCGTGAAAGAGCGTCTAGTTCTTCCACTTCATTTTAAGAATCATCTAAAATAAAAAAGACAAATATCTTTGAATATGTGGTTAATGAACTTTGTATATTTATATTATATATAATTTTAGCAATTTAAACATTGTTAATTACTTGAAAAAAATCGGTAAAAATTGTACCAGATAGCAACAACATTTGGATGTAAAAACAGAAGAAACACATTTTCCATATTTTAACAAATAAAACCAAATTTGGACAATTTCAAACAAAATATGTAAATAACTTTGTCACATAGCTTTTCGATTCTTTGGAAACAGAGAATTTTTGGTCATCGAAACTTTTTATCCAAGTACAATGACGAACAAAATTTCCGTATGGTTCTAACTTTATGACCGGCAAAAAAAACCATAATTATTGAAGTATAATAAATAATAACAATACGATAAACTGTTTGACTGCTATATACATAGTACTTGATACTTATTTTGATATCGTTTAATACACTCTTGGAACATATTCAGTCCAAGAGCTTGGTGGACACCAGTGGTGTGCAGTGAAATTGGAAAGAAGGGAAGCAATTTTTAAAAATCACCGATTTATAGCGTAATTGGATTTTTGCTATCAAGCAAACTCGTCTCTAACTTCGTTGTAGAAAACAAGATTGTTCTTGATTGCTAAAAGGGAAATATTGGAGACACGATCTTGTCCTGTCGAGTTTCGCAAGTAAGTCATTATTCATATTTGCGTTGAAAAACTACGTTCTGCGGAGGCACTAGTAGCTGGAATTGTCAACATTAGCTCACATTCACTACCTCTGAATATGTTTTGGCCAATGCATTTTTTTTTTCAAAAATGTTAATAACTCTTCAGTCTCATACAGAGCTATAAGTTCTAAACGCAATAAAACCATATCAAAATATTGTCCATCATGACGAATAAATGATTTTATTTTTTTCCGGAAAATATATAACGCACTAAAGTTACACAACTCGAGAAAGCCTAGGTCAAATTCTTAAACATGTTCTCCATTTGATAAAATATTCGGCTGTAACACGTTCCAATATCTTCAATATCAGTTCTTTTGGGTCAAAACTTTTGACTTTCATCATTTTTCAATCATTTCTTATTTCGGATAATAACATCTTTAAATTCGTCATTTTTGTACACAGAATCCAATATCATTTGTCTTGCATTGTAATAAATTGAATTGGTTATCTGAGAATGGAAATATTTAAAAAAAAAAACCGGGATTAAAAAATTAAAGTTGAAACCATTTTCTAAACTATCTAAAAATTCTCTAGAGCTCTTTACGGTTTCTGTATTCTGCATTGTACTATTCTCCAAAACACACTCAAACAATTCACAATTCAATCGCGGTGTTCGGAAATTGTTAATACCAGCCTACCGTTTCATCCGGCAACTTTTGGTAGTATTCGCTTCACAATTGTATTCAAAGTTGGTGGGCATTTAGTGGATTTTGAAAAGAAAGCGGCCATTCCACTCAAAGTTGCAAAAAATAACTTTGCATTCCTTGATTATCTGCATTATTGATTCGGACAAAACCGAGTTTAACTTGTGAGCAAACCAGTGTATAAATATCGCATTGGGATACATTTTTTGCGCTTGCCTAGGCGCTCAAAGGTCTAGCCATATCTGCAGCACCGTCCGTCGTAGCTTTGTGCTTAACATTCATATTTTTTAAAAGTTGACATACAATTTTATACAATGTGTCCGCCATTCTATCTTCTGAGACATTTATAAAACCTAAAAATCTTTCCTGTAGGCTTCCGTTTACATTTACGAATCGTACCATGGCAGAGATCTGATTAAAATTTGTAACATGCGCCGTTCCGTCTAAAGTAATTGCAAAGACGCATGTTTGTTTGATTTCATCCTTTATTTTTTTTGAACTACAGTCAAAATAGTAGATATTAAGTCATTCTGAATTCGATTTGATATGCCTTGAAGTACCTACACTAGACTGGTCCAAATGAGTTTTCAAACAAGAGTCATACTTCGATATTAGAGAAATAAGATCTAGGTAATTGCCTCTATTTGCTGATGAACTTGATTCGTCGTGACCTCTAAAGACCAGTTTGTGTAGTCAATAAGCCTCTTCAGCACGTCTCTATTTTTTTCAACTAATTCATAATATGTGTTTTCCCAATTTTTTTTTAAATTAGTCGACGAAGAGGTCATTGTGGCTAACTACCAGGCGTCTATTCAAATTAAAAAATAAATCCTCGGTTTGCAACAAGCTATATACAAGTGCAAACGTCACGTAAATGCTTAATCTGCACACCTGCTTATTCGGGGGTACAGCGCTCGGAAATTAACCTCTCTACTTTAGCATTTGACCCCGAAAATTTTGTATCTAATTCAGAAGCAATTGAAAATCTTGCTTATCGAAACTTGGAGTGGGATGGGACGCGACGCCCGATGGTCGGCTGTAGACTGAAGAGACGTATTAAGAAAACGCTGGATGAATAATTGTTATCCGTTTGACAAAGATAGAGCTTTATGGAGGCTGACTATTCTACTTAGGATGCAGTTCATTACGAAATCAATAAAATAATATGACTGTCTTCCAAAATTTTCGATGCTGGAATTTTTGTTCAGTTTTGATGCTTCCCTTGCTTCCATGGATTGCACGCCCTTGGTGGACATCCAATTAATGTATTGGTAAATTTTTTTCTACACATATATTCCACAATTATGATTTATAGACATGCAGGTTCAATGTTTGGAACTGATTAGGAAATTAAGGTCAAATCAAAGCCCAATTTCAAAATTCTTGTAAGATTACTTGCTTTAGTTCGGTGTTCGGTTAGTTAGAATTTAAACTCTATTAAGAACAATCGCTAATGATTCCATTTGAAATAATACTAGTTAGTTGCTAAGCGATTAGATGCCTACGATAATTAGAAACGCAATACATAATGTATTAGTAATCGTACGCCTCTGAAGGTTTGGTGAAAAGCGCTTGGTCGCAGTGTTTAACCTTACCTAGGTGCGTTAAAAGGGCCTTAGATTCCATCCATGATGGAGGATGATCTGAACCTCAGCTAATATATTGCATTATTCAGGCAGATATAAATTTCTAAGGATATTAAGAAATAAATAAGGATTGAGTTTTATTTTAGTTAGTTAAACTGCTGGCCTGCGATTGTCTCAAATAGTGTGCGAAAAGAAAAGAGATGAAATATTTAACTGCCCCGCATAATGCTTGATTTAACATGTGTTTTTGAGCCTTAATTCCATAACTGTTCCGCACCTACAACACATTAACTACTTTTAAATCAGTCAACATTATGCAAAATTAAGCTAGAAATTGATAACATAATATCTAAAACGTATAATAAATTATATAATTTCAATTAAAAAATGGTCCATTGGACTAAATTAATGACTTTCTAAAACATTGTTGGAAAACACCCTGTATAGTGGTTGTAAGCTAAATTTACTCTCAGAAAATATAAAAATTGGCAAACGTGGTGTCTTAAATTCCATTCGTTGTCTTATTATTTTGGTGTTCTAAGAATTCCTTCGTTTTAAAGACTCCAAATCTAGTACTACGAATATTTAATTTTACATTCAAGAGTTTCACAATGAAATCAATTTATTAAAATCCACGAATTCATGGGGTTAAAAGCAAATATAACTATAAATTTTGGGTTGTAACATTTAATATACGTAGTATTGATATTGGTAGAGGAAATTCAGCTGAAAATGTTATTTAAATAATCGACACCAACTAATACTGCTGTAAAATCAAAATTTACCTATAAAGTAATCCAAAGTAATGTCCTTAAAAAGTTATAGAACCATGTGTAACGCCTTTGCTGTTCATAACGCTCTTGGAATTCCAAGTATCCCTCATCGTTATAGTCCGAATCAGAGTCAGTCGCGGGCACACTGGCAATATACCATACAGGTTTCTTCTGGTTGCAGTTGGTATTTAATCCAAAACGTATTCTGTGTATGGGATTCGATGGATCACAATCTGTAAAATGCCAATAATCATAGCAATTTATCTCTAGGATCACGATATTTTATGATTAACCTGACAATAATTACAACAGAACAGAAAATCTAATAAATCTCGCCAGGTACAGATACTCAAACTTAGAATAATACGCTGGCGGCTCTGTTAGGATTGTACCCATTACCACATAAGTTACTTGCATGAAGTTTGAATTATAGAAGTAGAATTGATCGCGTGTTGTTTGTGTGTCTTCATGAACCTAAAGTTTCTATGGATATAGTCGAGTAAAAAACACAACATTTTTACCAGTGATGCGTTATGGTTTTCTCCATGCAATGATGTACTTGCCTAAAATATGTTAAATAAGAACAGTGAAATAATTAGATCTAAAGATCGAACAATAGTACTTTCAGAAAAAAACGTCGACATAAAATATGCTAAGAGTGTTTGCTTGCATTCCATTTATTTATTTTTTGGGAGAATTCCATTGAATGGTGATAAAAGTAAAAACATAAATAACCATGGAGGGCAATGAAGTAAACACCGAAGTCTGTATCAAATGTAAACAAACATGCACAGCTGATTTTTATAGATGTGATTCCTGCTTACAAGGAATTCATAAGGAATGCAACAATATGATTTCATCTGAAGTGCGTTGCATGCCTTTGCAGAAAAGGGTATTACTCCTGATTTGTGAAGAATGTAAAAGGATGCTGGCTAGAATGCCATATATAGTAGGACTATTAGAAGACATGACAAAAGACATAGAAACACTAAAGGAAAATTGTAAAAAGGATAGCTAAGCTAGTAAAGTGCAGAACGTCCAACCAAATATAATAGATATAAAAAAGAATCCGAATGTGAAAATCAATTTGCCTACAGTCATTAAAAAACCAAAAAATAGCCAAAATATTGAAAAAACCAAAAAAGAAATCCAAAACTCTATAAATCCAGCAGGATTAAATCTAGGAATCAGAAATATGAAAGAGACTAAGAAAGGAAATATAGTGTTAAAATGTGACACTGAACAAGAAATGCAGAGATTAAAAAAGGAAGTGATGAGCAAGCTAAATGGAAAGTATGAAATTGAAAACCCAAAAAAAGTTCTTCCAAAGATAAAGATTGTTAACTACACTGGGGAGAAATCTGAAGATGAACTAGAAGAAACAATAAAAAAGCAAAACACATGGATCAATCCAGATGAAAAATTAAAAATTACTTATATTAAGAGTTTTAAGAATCGCCCAAAATCTACACTCCATGCTGAGTGTTCAGGAAGCCTATATTTTAAAATGATTAACCATGGAAAGATATATATAGACTGGGATCGTCTGCCGGTGTATGATGATATAACAGTGGCAAGATGCTATAAGTGTCAGGGATTCCATCACAAAAGTAACAAGTGTGACAGGGATCAAGTGTGTGGAAACTGTGCAGGCAATCATGATACGGCTGAATGCAAAAGTGAAAGAAAAAGATGTGTAAACTGTATGGACGCAAATGAACGGTATGGTATGAAGCATGGGACAAACCATAATACATTTGACTTTGACTGTCCATCATTCAAATATCATCTTGAAGTTGTTAAAAACAGAATAGATTATACCACATAGATATTATGGTTTGTCTCACACAGGATGAGATTCTCAAGACTATTGGTGAAAACAGTATAAGTGGTGAAAGAGTGGACAGTCCATCAATTGAAAGATTGGTGAATAATAAAGATCTATTTTTAAACATAATGCATGTTAATATTAGGAGTTTTAATAAAAATATTGATAACCTTCTTACATTTATGGAATCATATAATCTAAAAGTCCGTTCAAGTCTATTGCGCTGTTACGTCATATCATTCCATCTTTCTTTATGCAATGAACGTATGTACTAAATTGGTCCGTCAAATTGGAATCTTTGACATCGATTTGCGTCAATGTCAAAATATCAAACGAAAATAACAGATTTCATTCATTTATTGGTTTGTTGGTAGTTGGTTTGTGTTTTACGCTAATAATTGCTAATAAAAATTATTTTGAGATGCCCCACCGGTTCAGTGAGAAAGAGCAAGCTTTAATTTTAAAATTAGTGCATTATTTCACATGTGAAAAGGATGCTGGTAAGCCACTTTTACCCTGGAAAGCTGTGCACAATGTAAGTAATATATATTTTATTTATTTGATAATACTAAAAAATGATATCTCTAGAAAAAAATTATTTTTTATGTGTAAACATCTTACGCGGCGATATGAGGACAAATCTCGGCAAATGAGACGGAAATGCGCAAACCAATTCTAGCCGCTAGGGCGGTATTTTATACAATTTTGCCATTTAAAATCGTTTTAAATGGATTTTAGACGATAAAAAAGCATATTTATATGCATATATAACCGTCAAAAGTATTATTTTTTAATTATTATATTCGCAGTGTATTTCGATCCATAGCACAGCTTATTTTTAATGGACGGTTGAATTTAAAATGAATTTTCGCTTTAAAATCCACGACAAATTTGTCCGAAGCCATTGCTATTGGCCTAAAAAAGATCCGAATTTTCGGATTTTTATACAATTTTGTCATTTAAAATCGTTTTTAAACGGATTTTAGACGATAAAAAGCATATTATTACTTTAAATTAAACAAACTGTCATAAGTATAATTCACATGCCCAGACGCTTAAAACAATATTGTCATAGCACTCTTCTAAAATTTGAAAAAGTTGGTTTTTGACTTTCCCAAATCAAAGGATATCGGCGCACGATTACTAGGTAAATAAGCTGTTGTATGTATGTTGATGTTATTCCTGGTGGCATTATATTTTCGTGTCGAAATTGTGCATTGAATTAATCCACTCCGAAGCTGACATAAGTAATAAGTATGTAAAATTGATAAAAACGGAACGTGCTCTTGAATAGAAAACAGGTCCAGAGACATCTTTTGGCTAGTGTAAAAAATAACGTACGAGTCTATCTAAGAAGTACGGATCTTTTCTTTTGACGTCAGAAATTCTGACGTAACAGCGCAATAGCCTTGAATGGACTATACATAATATTGATATACTCGTACTAACTGAAATGTTTCAACTTCGATCCGCGGATTATTGTAATTTACCGGGTTATCAAACTTTTTATAATGAGGTCAATTTTAACAAAAATGATGGTGTCATAATTTTTGTAAGAAATAAAATTAATGTTTTATTCTCCTGTACAAAATTAGATAGGTCTAAAGTTACATTAAGTAGAATAACAGTTGAAGTTAATAATATTTTATTTGGGTTAACAGCAGTATATAAGCCACCACCTGTTAAAAAAATTGATTTTATAAATGACTTATCAGATTTCTTGGAAAGTGTAACAAAAGAAAGTGGTATTGAGGTTTTTGTGGGAGACGTAAACATAAATATCTTAAATAACAATGACAATGATGTAAGCAGTTATTTAGCAACTATGAATTTACTTGGTTTTCAGGCGTATATAGAAAGTATTACTAGATCAGATTCTCAAACATGTTTGGACCATATTTTTGTTAAAGAAAATTTAAAACTAAATAAAATATATTTAAATTCTTATATAATTGATGAGGATATATAACTGATCATAATCCTATAATGCTTCTCATTGGTGAAAAAAACACTTAAAGAACCTAAAACAGAAAATCTAGGAAATGTAATGAAAGCAACAATCGATATTATTAAGTTTAAAGACCGATTAAGCCATCATGATTGGTCTATTGTTATAAATGAAACTAATCCACAAACAGCGGCAACTACATTTTTGAATTCCTATAATGACCTCCTGAATAATTGTACAACACATGCTGTAAACAAAAAAAAATACAAAAAAATCAAAGTTTGGATCAGCAATGGAATAGTAAAATCTATTAAAACCAGAGCAAAATGAAAAAAAGTTATTGTTGAATTTTAGTACAGACCTTGAAAAAAAATATAAGGAGTATCGAACGAAATCTTCTCAATAAACTTATAAATAAACAAAAAAATGATTATTATAAAAGACAAGTTGAAGACAATAAAAACAATATGAAAAAACTTTATGAAATTATAAATGATGCCACTTATAGAGAAAATAAGAAAATCCAATCAGGCGACATATATGTATATACAAAATAATTATGGAGAGGATATCGAAGACTCTCATGAAATGGCAAATTTTTGCAATGAATATTTTAATAAGATCGGAGTTGAAATGGCCTCAAAGATTCCTACCCCAAACGTGGACTGTCGAAATAAGGATTTTAATAAAAACTCAATATGCATACATTCAAGGACCATAAAATTAACACACAGAGAAATCATAAATCCGCTATTACACATTTTTAATATAAGCTTGCAAAATGGGATTGTGCCAATTGAATTTAAGTTATCTGTTATTACACCTATACACAAGGCTGGACCAAAAACACAAATCAATTACTATAGACCCATAAATCTCATAAGTAATTTTGCAAAGTTGTTTGAAAAATGCCTAAAAAATAGAGTAGTCGCTTTCTTTAAAGATAATAAAATAATCTCACCCAATCAGTATGGTTTTGTTGAGGGGTGTAGCACGTCGGATGCCATGCAACAGCTGGTAACTGAAGTTGTACAAAATTTAAATTAAAATTAAATAAAATTAAAAAAATTTAAATAATAATAAAAAATGTATATCAAAATTTTTAGTCCTTGCAAAGGCGTTCGACACTGTGCCTCACGACAGACTTCTTGGGGTCTTACATGATTGTGGCATACGGGGAAGGGCAGCTGAAATATTTCAGAGTTACTTGGGGGACAGGTATCAAATGCTGAGGTTAAATGGAGTATTGAGTGAAAGACTAAAAATAAAGATTGGGGTACCACAGGGGACAGCACTGGGTCCCCTACTATTTATTATATATATTAACTAGCTTTTAAAATTAAATTTCAATGGTCTGGCAATCTCCTATGCCGATGATACCGTAATGGTACTAGCTGGAGATACTTGGGAAATGGTAAGGATTAAGGCTATAAATGATCTAAAGTTGTTTCGATGTTGGTTACAGCAAAATAAATTAACTTTAAATCTGGCGAAAACAACATACATCGCGTTTTCTCTTACAGAGGCTAATAGACCAACTTTTAGTAGCATAATAATTGACAATCAAGAGATAAATGAAACATCTTACACAAAGTACCTAGGTATTGTGATGGACAAACATCTCAAATGGTCACCTCACATAGAGTATTTGTCAACAAAAATGCGTAAGCTAATTCATAAATTCTATCTGCTACGCGAATTTCTTAACACAAAGACTTTAATAACTGTTTATAAGGCAGTAATAGAATCAATTATCAGATATGGAATTGTGGTATGGGGTGGACTTTATACAAATAGTCTGTACAACTTAAACATAATTCAGAAATATATCTTAAAGATAATATTTAAAAAAATAAATTATACCCCAGCCATATGCTTTTTTCCCCAGAAATAAGTAATATCAGAAGCCTGTATTTGCTGACAGTGTGTAATTATATTACAGAGAGAGAGAGAACATGAAAAATTATGTACAGCATAACTATAGTACTAGGACAAATTTCAACAAAAATTTAATAATTCTTGTAAGTAACAATAACTTGAATTTAAAGTATTTAACATTTCTGGGTCCCAAAATCTATAATATGCTACCCCCTAAGATACGAATGTGTACTAACAAGAACAGATTTAAAAAAATGTGTAAAACATATGTTTTTGAAAACTATGAGTTATTTGAGATTCTTTTTTAAATTAGTAGAATAAGTAGGTTAATTAGGTAGGTTAATTTCGACGGTTGATTTGGTATAGTAATAATGTGAAGTGTATTGTTATTTAGCGAAAAAAAAAAAAATTAAATAAATAAATAAAATTATACAATATTTAATGATGTCTGTAGGTTAATCTGGTGCATTACAGCTGTTACGTCAGCTAGGCACCTTATAATTAAGTTTTTTATTTTTTAATGTAGTTTAAATTATATATAATATTATCATGCTGTATATACATTGAAATTAATGAATAAATTGAATTGAATAAATTGAATTTGTTAAATTTATCACCGAAGCTAACTGGTTTTTAACTGACACTCAACAAATATATTCATAGGATCACGGCTGTATGTTTGAATGCAGAAATAATTAACGGATATTCAGCCAATAAGGTTTATTAAAAGATTATTTGTTTGGCGTCCAAGCTTTCGGTAAGTATATGTGACCTTCGTCAGGGCTAAAAATTATTTTATATACTAATGTACAATATATAACAATTTTGTGGCAACTTACAATCAAAACTAGTTGATCTCAATTTTGGCAATTATAACATTTTAAAAATATTGTAAAAAATTGGTAAAATATTAGAATAACTTATAGAACTACATAAAATGTCAAAGTCAATCTAGTTTGTTTCAAAATAAATAATTTACGAGGTGTTAAAGCAATACTTGATATTTGATATTACCTAATTTACTAATAATGGCAAGGTGTATTGGTACAAAATTATCGATTATTTAGTGATAATATATAAGAATAAATTGAGCTTAAATCATCAATTTCAGTTCTCTTATTCATAGAATTTGTTTTATTTATTTCGACCATTTCTAAAAATAACCTTTTATTTAAATTTGATCTGTATGAAGAATTTTAATTTCATTAAAGTTTGGTATGTGACCAGTAATATATGCATGTTCAGATAAAGCAGAAGTGTTTTTAAGTCTTCTGTCACTTTTATGTCCAGAAATTCTATTTTTTAGATTTTGTGACGTTTGTCCAATATACTTTTTATCACAACGGCCGGTTTGTATTATTAGCATAGGATATTCTGATATTCAATATATTTTCCTTCAAATTAATTAATTTCCAGACATCTACCTATAGAATATAATATGAAAATCATAAAATAGTGATTTTAATTAAAAATTAAAAATTTTAATTTAGTCTGTTTTATAGAAAATCCGGATAGCTGCGTTATGAATACAAGGTGTGTGTTTAGGACAGTTTGCAAAATTAATAATAATTATTGTTATACTATATGTTACACTAAGTAATAATGTTTTTTAAAAATTTAGGCTTGTATTTTTTTAAATAAAAACAGTAATTAATTATAATTATTTTTTTAAGCTGGAGGTTATTCGGTCATTAAGTAATGAAGAAAAAAATGCTTCTTAAAGTTTTAATTTATTAATTATCATTAGATGACTAAAATGTTACTAGTGTTTATATATACCAAAGTTATACAGACTATTTTAACTTAATTTGATCACTATCGCATAGATTATAAACAAACTGACTAGGTATAATAAACTCACTAAAATCTAAAAAATTTAAAGGTTCTGGATTCGTAATTGCAGCCAATATAATGAACAAACCCTAATAACCACAGGTTTTAGACCAATAATTATTCAAATTAACTAATTTATTATTTATTACACTTATCATAACACATTATGTTAATATAGAGGTGCTTAAAACTACAAGTTTATTATAAAGTATAACCAGCGACAGTCTTACTTGCAAGCTTATCAATATTCTTTGTTTTCCTTGAATACATTTCAGTTTATGACAATTAGGAATATCTAAACTGATCATGTTCTCAACAAAAATTATTTTACGTCTATATTTTGACCTATTACAATTGGGATATATTTTTGAAAATTAGCTTCCATGTCAACAAAAAAAAAATAAATACTATTTCAGTACAGAAAAACGAAGTATTTCCTTTAAACATCTTGATGTTTACAAACTTCGAAATTTTTTATTTTATATAGAGATGTTGTTACACTACGTAAACAAATATCACAAGTTTTCGATGTTCGTTTAATACTTTGCATTAAATATTCCGCAATGTTGTATCACGGTAAATACACAAACCAGTAGGTTAACTGAGACTGATTGACATTGATAGATCACCCGAGCTCTCGAGGACCTTGAACGGGGCTGCCTAATGCATTATAGGGATTTTCCAGAGGCGTAGTATATAACTTTGAAAACGATTTGAAATAAAAAGGGATATCTTTTAAAGCTTTTTTTAAATATTTTAATACAATACAAAATTGTGTAAATAAAACACGTATCTCATACAAAACATTTCCTAATTTTTCCATATCACAATTTTCATTTTGTTTGAATTTCTAAATTTTTTATTGGCATATATTATTGTGTAATATAGTCGTACTCTGAAAACCAGCTTTAATTAATATTTTTTTGCAAAATGTGTACAGGGATGTTCAAATTCTGTTGCCTCGCATTTACAAATGATTTGACAATATTATTTTCTGTGGCAAGTTTTTCAAAATTAATTTGGAATATTATTTCTAATAATGAGATGTAACGTACGAAGTTTTCGTGAAACATTTTCAAATTCCCAAAAGTATCCATATTCGTATTTTGATACGCTGAGGTAACAATATAAAGATGAATCATCCAAATTCTGGTACACATTAGCTAAAATGATGCTAAAAGATTTTTCATAAATAATTGGTATTCTATTTTTACAGCCAAATACCGTCTGTTTCTATAAATTCTATATTCCAGCTCTATTCTCAGGTTAACATAACCAATAGAAGTAAATGAGTTTACAGCCCAGCAAATGATGCAACTCCAACCAGAAAAGAAACTGGAGTATAATGTTATGTTAAGATCACCTTGTATCAAGTTGGCATACTCAAGATATTTTTGTTTTTATAGGAAACTAAATTTTTTCCAATGGGATATTAATAAAACAATTTCCGACGTGACCAAAAACTATTTTTTCCTACTTACGTGCCGAAAAGTGCCTTTTTCGCACTCTTTTGCGTGCGGAAACAGTACTTTCGGCACTGAATGCGGTAAAGTAACTTTTCTGCACTCAGTGCTTGAAAGTTACTTTACCGGAAATACGGAAAAGGCAACTTGGACATATTTAAAATATATTTTTGAGTGCGGTAAAGTTACTTTTATGCACTGGGATTTTTTACAAAACTTATGAAAATGTTACCTACAAAAGTCTCAAATTTAATGTTATAATACTATGTATACCGATGCACATTCCCACTAAATATATCTCTCGCCAAAAAAGTGATATTTTTTATGTTCATAGGAAAAATATTGTACCTAACACTTGTCTAAAGTGTCTTTGACGTCTTGCAGTAACTCCGCTTCAGTCGTGTGCGAAAAAGTACCACTTTCCGAACTTCTTAGGTAATAACTATTTCATAATTAAAATGATTTTTCTTTATACAGCATATTTTTTCGCACGAGCACGAAATTAGGAAACGACCCGCTAAATGTCCTTTAAAACGTATATTTTATGCTATTTTTTTGTATTTTGCAGGTTTTTTGATGAAAATCATTAATTTATTTAAATTCCCATCAGCAGTTGCGCGGCCATCTTGTCATTTTTGACGTTTTTATTAATAGAAATTTCATTCAAAGCAGTGTCGAAATTTTTGCTAGTGAGCCTTGACGCAAAATAGAAAAAATATTATATTGTGCAACAAGGGTTGAAAATAATATTTTTTATTATTGTGTGATTTATGTCACTCGCCTACGGCTCGTGCCATCAAACTTCCCACTCGTGTGAAAAGTGATTTTCACACGCGTTGCATACTATACTTTTTCTACGACTGCAAATAACACTGATGTTATATAATATTTATTATAATATATCAAGCACCTTGTCTTTAAATTAAAATTTATAGTTTACAAGGACCATATACATCAATTTGTGTAACTAGTTGATGAGTAGGTATTGAGATGTTAGGGCTGAGACAACGCCCTACCCGGGGCGTCCTTTTAGGGTTTCACCCTTAATTTTTGGAGTTATTCTTTTCATATCTTTGGAAAAAGGCGCCATTTATCGGCCGGCGGTCTCCTCTTATGGCTTTGCCTTCCCTCCCTTTTACATATTCGGAAAAGGGAGCATACGGGGGTGAAGCTCTGAAATGGGACCCCTGGTACGGGGCCCATTTTTCACAGATTTTAAAATGGGGCCCTCTGGGGGCGAGGCTTTTGAATGAGGCCCCCTGGGGCTAAGCCCTATAATTAGGCCCCAAGCCTTAAAAGGGGACCCTTGGTATGAGAGTCCCATTTTCTACCGTTTTGCAAAAAGGGCTCCTGGGGCGGTGAAGACCTAAAATTGGGCCTCCTTTCTTAGAGATCTAGGAATCTGAGGGCGAAGCTCTAAAGCGGAGACGAAGCCCTTTAATTTAAATACCCGAATAAGCCGTGTGCAAAGTATACTTTTCACACGATGTTTGAAATGTTCAGTTTTCAAGAGCAGATGGTGCGTTTTTGTCTATTTCAGGGCAGTCGTAGAAAAAACATATACGTAACCCAGAAGGAAAGAACCATTAAGGGAAAGTCATTACACATATTATAATAATTATAAAATATGGCGTCATAATCAAATCCTAGAAACCAAATTATTACGCTTAGAAATTGTAATTGTGACATTAGCAGATTTTTATAAAAGAAGAAAAAAAATCCATACACTTATATGAAGACCAATATTTTCTTACCTTGAGAAATGATAAAATGTTTCATTCGAATTGTAGTATTTGTTTTTAAAACCTGCAGCAGCGTAAATGCTATCCGTTTTCTTCTTTTGTATGCTTTCCATCGTTTACTACAAGGAATAAGGAACACAATGTTTACTACGATTCAAAAATTCACTTATCAGACCAAAGAAACGGTTATGGACAAGGAGAAACTTCGCGCAGGCCCCGCTTCGATACGACACTGATCGTTTTCGGATGAGATACGCTACCGAACTGCGTTGAAGGTCACAGGCAGCTGCAGCGTGTGACGTGGCGAGTTAAATTACTGGTTTGTGTATTTACCGTGGTTGTATAATGAATTCATGTCACTGTAATTAATATTAAGACCAGAAAAATTAATGTTTTTGGGTATAGACACTTCGCTAACTAAAAAGTTCCTTTTTTTTTAACGAAATGCCGAAAAGGATATTTTGGCCGAAAACGAAATTCGGATGGTCTCTACCGATAAGTGATGCTCTACATTCGAAAACAGTTCCTCAAAATCCATCACAAAACCTAGGCACTGATAAATCAATTTGTAATTTTTTTTACAATAATGGTGGAGTGTTCCATTCTCATACAGGCAAAGTTCCACGTGCTTAGTTTGACTTTTAAAAAATATATAAATTGGGTTTAAACGAATTTCTAAAACATAATGTTGTCCCAAAAATTGTGTAACAGCCTTTTTATGAGCTTGATGTAATCTAGAAGCTTTATTGGAATTATTGATGCATTATTTTTAACTTATTTTTTTTAATAATAATAATAATAATAATAATAATAATAAACGTTCTTTATTTCAAATCACCTAAAAAATACATTTCCTGCACATGACACATGAAAATATACAAAGACAAAGCGAAACGGCGTCACCAAAAAGAAGTACAAAGTGAAAAAGAAGAACAAAAAAGGGAAACACTTATTGTCTATACCTGTCCAAAATAATCATCTATACAGTATGGTTCCAATTCGATTAAAAATGCTTTTATTCTGATTTTAAATAATCTAAGGTTATTTACACATTTAATGCCATTAGACAAATTATTAAAAAATCTTATACACATACAGCTTAGACTCCTTTCTGTCAGGGAAAGTCCATGAATAAAATAAGTGATGTTACGTGTTCTAGTATTGTACTGGTGCCCAATTTCATGTTCAAACAATATGTTATTTTTGAATAAAAAGAAAAGACATTCATAAATATACAGTCCATAAACAGTTAGAATACCAAATGATTTAAATACACCCCTACAGCTCTCAATAAAACCCCTCAAGACTCTTTTTTGTATTACAAAAACTTTTTGTGTATGATTGTTACTACCCCAAAACATTATGCCATACTTTAAAATCGATTCGAAATTTCCATGATATATTATTCTTAAACATGTCACTTTCATATATCTTCCCACAACCCTAATTCCATAACAAATCGAACTGAGCTTTTGTATATGTGTGGTCCAGTCCAAAAACTCATCCAAAAAAAACTTTGTATCTTCGACCAAGTCAATACCTGTTTCTCCAATGTTTACTGTTAATGGCTTGTCAACATTGCATTGTTTTGTTCTAAAGATCAAGATATTTGTTTCATTTTTATTTAACAATAATTAATTTTCATAAAACCATTCGCACAGAGTTTAATTAAGTTTTTTCCTTGTGCAAGTTTATTAGAAGGCCTGTAATTTTATTATATATGCAATTGTAAGTTATACCATTTCTATATTAAAAATGGGGATCAATATTGAGCAGAAAAACTAAAACCAATCTTACCTATGACT
>MU184143.1:133990-158013 GCA_016904865.1 Pissodes strobi | reverse complement strand
AAGAAGCTCTTGCAGGCAGTATTTTAGAAGAGATAAAATAATGACTCTCCGGTCCTGGAGGATTCTGATTTCGAGTCATAAAAACAAAAGAAACTTTGGCAGTAATGAAAACAGCACTTATAATTCTCGTAAAGACCTTATTAGACCTGCCTTTCCTGCAACCACCAAGTTCATGAAGAGCCCATTTCGAGGTATTGCTCTATACAAACTAAAGTGTGGCAAGTATAGCTGGAACAGCGGAAAGAATGCGAACAAAAAATTGGCGATGTTGTCGAGTAACTTTAATATTTTTTTGAGAATTAATATTTATACCTATTATTTAGATAAACGCATAATTTAATATACTCATTAACTCATTAAAAATAAAAAGTAATATCCTGGAACTTTACTATTACTTCAACTTTAATTCATAATGTATTTTACACCAATTTAAATAAATTTGCGACATTTATATCTATTTGCCCGATGCATCCGGCAACAGGTGCGTCAAGTTCTCCTCGTCCTCGTGACAAAGTGCATCAAGGCGATTGGCTGCAAGCCATTTTTCCTCTCTTCGCTCCTCAAACGTCGCTGTTCCAAAGTTCCAAATAAGTTTGCCACACTTTACTGCCTGGTCGGGATAAACAAATTATTTTATTATTGCCTAATACCATAAAGAAGGGTGTGGTATCTTAATTAACCACTTTTAATAAACTGTATTTATATAGGGTGGTGAGATGAATTGAAACATGTATTCGGTTTGATATAAGTTAATAATGCAGGTGTAAATTGCATTTAAATATGATAGATATAAATAAACAGCGTTTTCTATGTTAAATAGAAATTATATATGTACAATTCTTAGAATAAAACTTCCAATCATTCATCATTCGTTCATTCAAGTATAAAACTAATATTACAAAACGGTTTCTTAAAATTAGAAATATCTACTAAAAAGTCTTGATTGTTTGATTTAACAATTGAGTTTTTTATCTTTCTTATTTTAATACTTTTCGTTCTCCAACTTAGAAACTTTCACACAGCGTACCTGTTCACCTTGACTCTGCTTTACCTGTCTGCAACGGGGAGAGACCTTACTTAGTTATCTTCCAAACTTAATTTTTTTGTGTACGGAAACCATAAATCCAGCTTTCACATTGCTTACAGAAATTCGACCATGAATTTCAAGCCGCCATCTTATGTTCCATCTTCCACAGGAGTCGCTATATATCGTTCTGACTTCGAAGAATTGCTTAAAAAGGCCCAAAAGGAGGTCTTTGTCCAACCTTGGACAAAGATAACTGAGGTGCACGAAATATTCTCTAATATTTGTGGATACAAGAGAAATTGGCCCAAAAAGGAATTTGACCTTTAGGCGCGAAGAGGCACTTGCTAGAGCGCGGTGAGGATACCGATCTAGCAACGTGAAGTGTTAGCAGAGCACTGACTTGATTATTTTCATATTTTCTTTCCTTGAGCTAGTCGCCTAGCGGCAAAACCACATAATAAAAGTGGGCGGTAACACATACCGAATTCATTTGAGATAAAATGGGTAGAAACTGTTTTCTTTCTTTATTTGACAGACTGATTGTTCACAATGCTGACGGAGAAAAAAATACATTAACTTGAAAACGATTACAAGCGTTTTCCTACGGAGGGCTATAGGGTAGGAGACCGATCGCAATACATTTGTTTCGGTCACAGTTTTGCAACGATAAATCAGCTTTCAAAAACTGCCGCCAGAGGCGCATGTGTTCCATCCGCCCGGTAAAATGCATGGATTCTTATGGGACAATAACTATTTTTTATTGAAATTACTTAACTTATTGCTTTCAGAGAGACAAATAACGATTTTATATTAAGTAAAAGATATTTTTTAAATATTCTTTAAAATTTCATCCACGGATTCTGCTTTATAATTTTATTAAATGATAAAATTGACAAAACAACTTGTGCTTTCCAACTTGATTTATCTTTAATTTTTTTCAAGGATTTAGGCTTAAAATGAGTTCTTTAGGAGTGCTTGTGTTTTATGTCAGAGCAGAAATGTTTTAGAAAAAATAGCATAGCAAATGATAGGTCCAAAAAGATGATACAGTATTTCCGAAAAGTATATGCAACATAGAGGAAACTTTTTATATTCCTTTACTTCTTAGAATCGATTTTTTTTGTGAAAAGAGGTATTCTCTTTTGAGAAAACTTA
Organism: Pissodes strobi; assembly: GCA_016904865.1. Taxonomy (NCBI): domain Eukaryota; kingdom Metazoa; phylum Arthropoda; class Insecta; order Coleoptera; family Curculionidae; genus Pissodes; species Pissodes strobi. The sequence goes on along the minus strand of MU184143.1, from coordinate 155,831 downwards.
TTAATACAGAAAAAGTATAGATATTGTTAATAACAATTAACCATCGGTCTTAAATAATCGTAAATACAGTGTTCCGTAGAATAAGAACCTACCTACCTTTTTGGATGAATTATGTTAATACGATCCCAAAGATCCTTGGTTTTTAAAAATCAGGATGTTGTAGATACACAAAGAACCATTTTTTTTTTTGAAAGCAAATAAAACACACAACTTTAATACACAATTTTTATTATTTAAATTTAAACTCAGAAAAAAAGCAGTTATGTTAAAAAATTTAATTGATTTCATTACAGTGATCAGTGATAAATATATAAATAAATAAACCAACAACAGACTCCAAAAGAAGATTCTCATCTTGAATGTGTGTGTAAAAAATGCTTACATGCCATACTAATAATGAGTGACAAAATTAATATAAATGGTTTTTTTTTAAGTTCTAAAGTAACTTGTCTCAACCTATCTATGATAGATAGACAGGTAACTTATTTTATTTCAAAATAAATAATTATAAAGACGATTTTATTTTGTTTTTAAACCACGTCAAGAGTATGTTAACCCAACCGAAGCCTGCTCCCATACAGATCAAAGAGTGCATATCGACAGTATTCAACAGTAGCTGAAATGAGTCAGATGATGAGTAACATTAATAAAAAAATCAGACTTAGTGTAAAATACTATAGAACTATTTTCTTTACTTTAGTAGAATATTAATAGATGTCTTATATGTCTTTTATAATTGTTATGTACCTATATATTATTATTTATATATGTAAGTTATTCAGAGAACAGGTGTATACAAATTAGGAAATGTAATGAAACGCATTAGATGAAAACCACAAACTATCAATACTGTACTATAATTCCTATGCATAAATTCATAGGTATAGCGTCACACCACTAAGAACAAAATTTAAGGAGTAAGTTACTTACATCCGACATACTTATTGTACTTAGTAGTACCTATGTAGTGATGAAGTACACAATCAGGCACTAAAAAAATATAAAAAAAAAATGACAGATGTTACCCAGATATACCTCAAAAGATACCTATATATACCCACCTTATCAATTTAATTCCTGAACATATTTTCATTTTGTTAATGGGTTTTAGTATATTTTCTATCTCATCAAAGCCTGAAAATATTTTGTGTCCACCATCAAGTTTAATTTCAGTTTTCCCAAACAACACCTTAAAACATTCATAAAATAAGTAATAAGTGTGGTGGAAAGTATTTTATTAGTATCCAAAAAATTCAGTAGTTAACTATGACCCAAAGTGTCTAGATTTAACTTTTACTTAAAATCAAATATATTCGGAATCAAATTAGAACTGTTTTATTTACACATGTCGAGAAGTCTATTTCAAAACATCAGAGAATTCCAACATATATGTGACTGGGCTCATATATACTTAGTTGTGAATACTTGTTATTGTCCCAATTATGTAGCAAGTGATTAAATATTCGATAAAAAATATTCTATTACTAACATGAGAATTAACCAAATCAAAATCCAATACCTTAAAAGACATATCCTGGTGCATCACAATTTTTTTTTGTGGTATAGTTTGGTGGTGTGGTATGGTATGGTTTTGGTATAGATATCATCCCATTCAGCAAAAAGTACTTCATTTTTTCCACAAATAAATGTACCCGACCACTGCTTATTTGGAGTGCAAATTGTGTTATAATAATTATTTTTCAAATTTTCAAACAAAACAAATGCTGCATCTATTTCGTTATTGACTAGTGGCTTATCGGGAGTTTCCTCTAAGCTATGACCTGGCATTTCAACTCCAGCTGAAGTAATAGTACTTTTAGGTGGATCGTGTAATGGTATGTTTTATTTTTTTTATGTTTTGTCTCTTCGTTCGCTCCTCGGTTCGCTCACATGGTGGTTTTCACCTTTTTTTAGGATTTGATAAATAAGAAGGGAGATTAGGAAATATCACTGGTACTGACTCATTCTTTAATATTGGTTTTCCTCTCGGAATCCTACTAATGGTGCCATCAGCCAATTTTGCTTCGTAAAAACGCAAAATATCCTCTTCTGGGAAGTGCAACGCACATACAACATCTTTTACACCAAATATTTTATCTTGTCTAGGAATTGTTCTTTGCCACTTTTGAAATGTTACAGGATCCTAAAAAGAATACATATTAATGAACATCTAGGGATTTTGTATGATTAGGTTAGGTTAAAATGGCCTTATTTTAAATATTGGCAATATAGATCTGAAAACTAGTGTTTAAACATAATACTTGTTAAAAAGGCGAATAATTAAACTATTTTTAATGTAATCATATTAATTTTTGTTCTTATTACTATACAATAATTTTACACCCAAGAGTTTTTAGGTTATGTTGTTTGCAAACATTCTAAACATTGATGTAATTTTTAAAATTTTTATAAAATCGAAAGTATATATTTTAACGAATGCATTAATCGTTAATAGTGTTTATCAATAAATATTTTACTTACGTTAGGAGCTGGAAAGAGACTTGGGTTGTTCTCTCCCCGTTCTTTCCTGAGCTTCCTATCAGAAGATAACCCGTTTTACATCCCGACACGAAGCAAACTCTACTTGTATAACAAGTTATGTCACTCATTGTTTATATTAATAACGCAAAAAGACAGTAATAAATAGTTTTTTACACAAATAATCCAAAAAAATCTCGCGTTGGTGTATCTAATACACGAAAAACTAAGTGCGGATGCGATCACTGCGCCTCTGTCGGCCAACCCAGCGAACTAACCAAAAACATGGACAGAAATCGCAAATGCGGCCATAAGCGTTCGGTCTCCTACCCTATAGCCCTCCGTACGTTTTCCTTTACGAGTGAAGAGTTGTTGAATTGTAATACTGGCAGTACTGTTGTACAGGTTCAAATTAAGGGATTGTCCGTCTAGGGTTGGACTAAGGGGTTTTGAAGAACTGGCATATGCTAATTTAAATATACAAATTGGGTTGTACCCGGGGTGAAATAAATCTATTTGAGTTTAATTATGGCTCATTCATTCTACATACATACAGGGTGTTCTCACCGAACTATGCGGTGAAAAACGATAGTTTATACACGTGTTGGGGTGTTTCCCAACACTGGCCATAACTTCTGCAGGAGTTTGAGGCCCACCTGCGACAGTTGCGGTAATTTACGTGATTATGCCTGTGTCGGTTTTGTGATTTTTGTGTGTACGCGTGATTTTTGTATCCTTCAGCTCTTTTCCAATTGTATGTGTAGTTGTTTTATTTTGTGATTTAGTGTCCTTAGTTCTTTTTCCTTGTTTTTTCATTTTTATATTTTTAAGTTTTACATAATGTTTACACTATTGATAAATGCCTAATTAGCAAAGATTTAGAGATTTTGTTTTACTGTCTAAAGCATTCTGCAAAATGGACAATAAACGATTTTCAATTTGAGCTTTTTCTTTCCTTCGAAATCCTTTGTCAGGTTAGAGTTAGTCCACGCAGATGGCGCAAGCGTGATGGTCCTGGCCGTACGTAAAAAGAAAACATAAAATTGTTACCGGGTGCTCACACAAGAAAAGTGGCATTCGAAATATGGCAACGGTAAAGGGAATTTCATTTCGTAATCACTAAATAATATCGTAAAAAATTAAAATTCATTTGAAAAATATCGGAAGCAACATGAAATCCATCAACTTTATTAAAAACCATATAATTGAGTTACTGAATTATCGATAAACTAGAATCGATCGTATCGCTAGATCCCTCTAATACATTAGGAAATTATCTTGCTTTAATACCTCATCATCATCATATATTTCTCTTTTTAACTAAATTTTAATACCTAGTGGTCATACTAACCTATTAGGGGATATTAAAAAGAAAACAGTTTTTTCTAACATAACTTACATTTATTCACTCTTCGCAGCACATAATAAAAAATACCTTACGAGCAAATACTTTTTACACAGGCGGTATAACTACAACAAAATATTTGTTTACAATTAACTTATAAAGAAAAATGTACTATGGGCCTACGCAGGAACTTTCGATTCCGTTTGCGGCTGATCGGGCTTGTTCTTTTCCTTATTCCACTCTTTCAAACCTGAAAAGCAAATTTTCGTCAAGTTACCTGTAATAACATATCTAAGGAAAGTTGTGGCAAATATTAAATGTGGCTAGGGCAGAGAACTAGATCAGTCACTGCTGCCCCACTGAGGACCCAAATTAATCAGCGTTCTGAATGTGTCACAGTCAGTAGGGCGTTAACTGATTTATGACAGTAATAGCGACTAACTATTAAACTGAGTTTCCTTAAGGACTGCATATCGCAGATAGGCCGACAATCTTGCTACATACAAAAAGCCCATACACAACAAACTCTAATGGGGGCCCTGTATATTAAACTAATTATATACCTTCTGGTAATGTAGTATCTTCTTCGAACGAACCAGTTCCCTCAACGAATTCTTCATAAGTAGACTTTTCAGGGAAAGGTCTCTTTCCTAGAAGTTCGATCATATCATCTCTGCTGATGATCTCCTGTTTTAACAGCCTTTCGGCCACTCTGCCCACTTTTTCTTTGTGTTCCGTCAGAAGCTGCCGTGTCCTGACGTGAGCCGATTCGATTAGATTCCTTACCTAAAAATACACCAATATATGTCTCAATGTACCAAAACACATCTGAAGCCAAAATTACCTCGACGTCTATCATTTGGGCCGTTTCTTCCGAATAGGGTTTTTCGATCATCATCTCTCCTTCTCTAGGCATGTCAAAGCTGACGTTTCCCACTTTCTCGTTCATACCGTAGTGTACAATCTAGAAAAGAAAAATATAAAATATATATGCACATTTCTAATAATTGTATTTGGTTAACCTCCCTCGCTTCAACATTTTTTGCCACATAAAAGAACTCCGTAGGCGATATATTAACTTTGATAATACATTTTAAAAAAATTGCAAGTATTTATTACTAATTATGTAATTCCTATCGCCCAGATAAAAAAAAATTATATACAGATTTAGTATTATTTAAAACACTCTTTCGAACTTGCAGTCAGTTTACGTCAGAAACCTGCACTGCAGTGGCGGCCCGTCGTATGAAAACTGAGGATGGGCCTCACATGTAAAAATTACAATCCAATCTGAAATTTTCAAGTAATGTATATGTAAATATAAATGTTTTTTGACTAATTTCAAATCATAAAAGTATAAAAATACAATCAAAGTTTAAAATATTATCTTTTAAACGCTCAAATCGTTGCCCGACCGCACAACATAACTGTAGTAAGCCCAGAAAGGTTTGGCTCATGCGCGTCATGCATTGCCGGTATAGTATTACCAAAGATTAAAAATGAAAAGATCTGCCAGTAAGACAAAGCGAATAAAATTAAAAGGAGATGAAACAACCTCCGCGTTAAAGGGACAATCGGGCATTCTCGGAGATGGTTGGCCACAGTCGTCGATTTCTGACTGTTACGTTCGAGCACGTGTCGTGTGGTCAGTATTTAGCACATTTGCCCGTTTGTTTCATTGTTTTGTTTAATGTCAAAGTCAAAATTGCTATTCTTGGTTTAATCAAAGAGTAGTAATTTTTGGTATAATGTTGAGTATTATTGAGTTGAAATTTGCTTTTGTGGTTAACAATATTTCTGTTGTGTGGCGGTGTAGTAATTAATTAATAATTCGAAGTTTCACATTTTGCTTAAAATGGAAAATATTAGAAGTGGAAAAAGTGGAATTAATTGCAATTACAAGAACTGTAAAAACACTTATTACAATTCCAAAGAAAGGCTGCATTTTTTTTATAGTGCCTATAGATGAAATTAGGTAAGTTTGCAGTCTACTAGTATACTTAAAATCGAGCTTAAAATACATTTTACCCACTTCAACTTTACCCTACTTTATAGTATTAACCTCATAAACAGAAGTAATCTGAAATTGGTATAAACAAAGTTGAAAATCCAATTTTTAAATGATTAAGGGCAAGGGTTTAATACAATTTCTTAGGTACTGCATAAACATAAATTTACATAAATTTCTAAGCATTATGATAGTTTTTTGAGAGTTTTTTATTATTACATAGTGTTTACAAGTTTAGTATAAAGTTGCATTTATTATATTTTTTTTTATAGATTTACATAAAATATCTCTAAACTACGAGCCCATAGTCATATCATATTTGGCTCAGTCGTGATTTTATTTTAGAGAACATTGGTAACCACAAAAGAACAATCATTGAATCCAGCTTTTTACCAAAATGTCTCAAATTACAATAATAGTAGTTGGATTTAATCTCGGATTCAATAGATTGTTCTTTTGTAATTATTTTACCAACGTTTTCTAGACTGAAACAATCACTGGGCCAAGTGATATGACCATACTTTATATTATCTGTATTATTAATCCAAAGTAACTTTATTTTATAAGAGAGATTATAAGAGAATTTTTTTCCACCTTGTTAAACCTTTGACTTGAACTATTATAAATTGAAAAATGCAGGACAATAAAGAGTACGAAATAATTTTTTGCTCCTCGATGATAATAAAACTATGATATTTTAACACAGTATACAAAAAATTATTTCTTCGTTGAAACCTACTCCAAGAAAAAATCGGAAAATTAATATTTTACTTAATCTGTAATTTTTTGAATACTTTTATATCCATTTTGTATGATATTTGTATCTCAGAATTTACAAATTTATATAGCAATATTAATATACTATGTTTTTCAAACTTTTCTTCTTGTAATTATTAGTGAAAATTGTTTGCCAATTTTATTTATTTATATCGGAATTGATATTTTTATTCATCATTTTATAACGAAAATAATAAAAATTAGAAATATGAATGTTGTTTTTATTAGTTTTAAGCGTTCTTTTGCATCACTGGTTGTATATTATTTGTGTAATAATGTATCTTAGGTGTTATTTGTGTAATAATATATGTTAGGTGTTATTTGTGTGAAACAGTGCTACACGTTGTTTGAATAAGCAAGACCATTTCTTACTAATGCAAACGGTTACTTATTATTAGGAAAAAAATAATAAAAAAGGAAGTATAATAATTTGATCATATAAGACAAGGGATACACTGCAATTTCTGCACCTGATTTACTTACTAATGTAATAATTTTTTTAGAGATGCACTTTATATCAAATTTAACTTATTAAAACGCGACACAGAAAACACAAAAAATGACAAAAAATTAATTCGTGATGACAGTTACTGAAGTTTTATTTGTAAGGTAGTCAGACCATCACCAATAAGGCTAATCACCAAATATTTGTTTGCTTTTAAAATCGAGCCTTTTTTTATTGGCTTGCAGCCATATTTTATATCATTTCATTTAAGTCACAATGCAGTAGAAACTAACCATGATTCTAAATGTTTTTACCTTACCTATATATTATAATGAAGGTAAGGTAAAAAAAATTATGTATTATCTAAACCATAGTTAAAAGAGGCCAAATTTGTTTAAATACGTAATTGTAAAAAAACCTATTTAACTTCTCATTAAAATAGAAATTGGGATTAAGCCGGTCCTGTCTGCTAATAATAAAAGGCAGTAAAGAAAATGGCAACATCGCTATCACCAAAATAAAATTATAAGCGACAACGCCGCTTTACTACCAATTTAAAGGGACGAGGTCAATGAAGGAGGTATTGAAACATCAAAGGAAATTCTCCGGCTGTCCTCTCTTAATATTTCTACTCTTTGGTATTACCAAAGATTAATATTTCTACTCTTTGGTATTACCAAAATATTTCTACTCTTTGGTATTACCCTCCCCACCCGTTCCGTTGCACAAGACGAAGGCCAATTTTAGTAGCCGTATGAGGCTCACAAATTTGTACTTATATTATTTTTAGCAGTAAGCAGTAGCTTGCATGTTGCCGATTGTTGCCTTTGTTTTTGAACAAGGACTTTTTATTTAAATCTTTCTTTTTTAAAAACATAAAAAAACGGGCCAGAAATGATTGATAAATAAACGATTCCACTGTTTTACGGTGTATTATGAAATTTAAGACCCAATAATACAAATAAAGAATAGGTGGGACAATCCTTTGTTTCATAGTATTAGGAGTAGGTGTAAATAGAACTTGGCAACGTTTTATTGTCAACTTCCTCATCTCATCTCTTTTCTTCTTGAAGGGAAGGGTCAATCAGGGTCAAGTGTCATTTCAGATGTCGATGCATTCGTAATTAAAATTAAACACGTCGGTCGACCGCGATCCGCGTTAGTTGGTTTGTTTTTGTTTGTTATTTTAGATTTTCGAGGCGGATTTTTTGGTTTAATAACAATTAATACTGTTGTTTTATATGTTTGTGTTATTATTAAGGAAATAAGGAGGTAAGTAAGGCAAGAACCCTTACAATATGGTAAGCTGATTTGTGTTTTCTTTTAATAATGCAGTATTGCCATATTCGAGGCCATATAATTATTAAGGGTTTGTTTATTTAAATTATATTTTGTTCTCGGTAGTAGTTTTGCATCACGGTCAAAAGTGACCGTGGTTTTGCATCAGGTTGAAATGAATCCCTAGCACGTTATTGTTTTGTCTTTGCTTAAAACTCCTTTCTCGCGACGATCTGAAGTGGAAAAGCGGCAAATTTTGGAGAGTCGACCAACGCCAAAAATAACGGCAATTTTTAGCAAAAAAAAGGGTGTGTCGTGGGATACTTCGCGAGCGTTCCAAACTTCCTCGCATGATAATTATACATGGCTTTGCGGAAGCTTATATAAACAGAGTTTGTATTGCTGGCCATGTTTATTGGTGGGTAAAGCGAAAAGTACATGGTGCTAAAATGATGGATTCAAGGACTTAATTTTTTTCCTCGCAATACTAAAATACACGAGGCTTCTAAAGAACACATAAAAAACTTTATGGCTGTCGTGCGGTTAAAGCAAAATTGGGCGACTATTCAGGATGCGTTAAGGCAAAACGCCCGTTTAAACTTGACAGATTTTATTAAAAATGAGGCTAATGATAAAGAATGATTTTTTTTCTGTGTAATGGCAGATGATACAACTATTCGATAAGTCATAAAAGGGTGCCGATGAAAGATTTTTGGGTTTTTTTGATGTGAGCGAAAATCGAACTTGTTACGTAACACTTTAGCACGAATATGTAACAGATAGGAGTCAAATAAAGTCAATGATTCCACCCTTAATACCATGCGACTAATTTCCTATTTCGGCGTAAATATACCTTAAAAGTATTGTTGGCTGCCTACGGACGAGTGTAATATCGAAATATTTAATGAAAAGGTTATTCATGGAACGTTGCCAGATGTGTAATTGGCAAAGTGGTCGCCCTGTAATTTTTATGTGGTTGCGATTTAGGCCAACAGGAAAATACATAATTAATTGATGTGCTATCGTCAGTTTTGCTTAAACGACTGTTTTTCGCTTTCGCGTTAAAAATACGCAGTCAAGATATGTTATTAAATGCGTATGTTCCCTAACTTGACAACGTCGCTCGAACTGATTCGCAGTATTAAATATATGGTTTTCGGCAAAATGAAAACGGGTCTAGCTTAAGTCCGATTCCGATTGATCACCGATTTATGCGTCGAACAGATTTGGTGTTAGAGTTGTAAATAGCCGCCGTGCGGAATGAATTGGTTTCTGTTGTCTTGTCAGGGTTTATGATGGATTTATCGTTGGATTTCTTTGTTCTGCCAGCAATGTATAATATCATACATCCTTAGATACGTTTCATTGCATATTGTAGATGTTAGTAAATTTGGCGACATCGGCTGCTGTAGTTTGCGTATGATTAGAGGACAGTGTGGAACGGGCTTATGGTTCGAGTTTTTTTTCTAGCTTTTGAACATCGAATTTCACGAGCTAGTTGCTGGTTTTTGGCTCAATATCGTCGTCTTTCTTTGGCAAACCTTCTTAGGAGGTAGTGCGTATATATGTCTGATAAAAGTTTAAGAATTTTTAATTCACCCTGAAGGGGAATATATACGATAGAGAGTGGCGCAGTTACTAGGTTGCTGTAGTTTATGGCTTGACTGTGGATGGGCTGATTTTTGCCTAAAGTCAAGATTGGATTAGTAACTTGCCACGTGCAGTGTATTCTGGAACAAAGTACGCCGTTCCCTTCTTCGAGGAATGTCTGTAGAAGAGAGCGTTTGCTCCCCAATTCGTCATTACCATCGAAAAACCCTAAGTAGTTAGGTAAATAAATATACATATATTATATTTTGTACATACTCATTTATTTTCTGTACAGATGGGATTTATTTTATCAGAGTATAAGTTATTTCATTATAGTTTAACTAACGGGTCTCAGGGAGAATTGAAATACTGCAAAATGCTGCTATATAGAGAATGTTACTTTCGAAAATTTATTAATTTTTGCACGTAAGTCACGCAGTATCATCAAACAAAAGATAATTTAGGCCTGGAACAGGCAAAGCATGATTTATTTATACTCATTATTTTTACAAGAAGTAATATTCTGGGGAAAATAAGCGTATTGAATGATAGTTCATGATACCGTTCTCGTATCATATTGTAGTCGAACACTCATAGCTGTTTCTTTGTCTTATGGGCACCCGTAGTGTATAATAGGGTATAACGTTGTATAAAACTGTATATAATCTTTGATAAATTTCATTTCTGCTTTAAATTTTGCTTATAAGAACTTGAAAAGTCGTACATAAGCTTTGCAAATTTAGATTTCATATTAATGTCATAAATGGACAAGCTTTGTTCTTGCCTGAGGGTCTAAACTCTTATAAAAGCAGACAGTGGGGATATTATTAGTCAGTTTTTCTTAGTATTTGATGTCTATCACCCGTAGGGTGATATGATATTGGTTATATTATGACCTTCGCATTTTGGCAAGACGACTAATATTATTATTTTTAAAGACTCTCATTATTATTATTTTTTTAATACTCATTGAATTGGGAGTGTTCTGAAAGAGGAGCTGCTTGATGCGTAGTAAGTGAATGCATACTTAGCGCTTATTCTCTTTCAGGTTTTTTTTTTTGTACGGAAGCCAGTTTTCCAGGGAGTCATTTTTGTTGGAAGCCAATTTTACCAGGGGCTATTCTGGCTGGAGCTATTGTTGCTTGGAGTTGTGTAGCAAGCAAGCTATTGTAGTTTGGAGCGAGCTTGCTTGAAGAGAGATTTAGTAGCTAACCAAGGAGCTGCCAGTCAGTACGATTGGTTGTGGTTTACTGGTATTAACTATAGCCATAGAGGTATGGGGATTACCTCAAATGCCACTGAGAGTTTATGGTCCCAAGGTGCATAGCTGAAGTCCGCGTGCAGAAGGCCGTAGGTGATATCGGCTAAGACCAGTTAAGATAAGTTTAGGTTATATTTGTGATCTTTTCGGCATAATGTTAGTGACGTGTCACTGATATTTTCACGCGTGTATTTTCAGCGTGTTATTGACACTTTTCAGCGTATATTAGATTGCGTGTTTTAGAGTTTTTTTTTCAGCGTTGTATCATATCGCGTGTTCTAGTTTTCTGCGTGGTACTGATATAACTATACTCGGTACTGTTTCGATGTAAGCATAGCTTACCTATGCAAATCTAATTAACTGCTGAATCTACTAGTGTGGATCTATTAATGCTCATGTTTTTATGTATTACCTTTCTTGATCTTACAATTTGATTTATATTGCGTTAAATGATCAACATTGTCGTTCTGATTTGTTGACTATTCAGTTAAAATAATTTTACATAACGGTATTTTATAATCTGAATCAGTAAGGTTTATTCATGTACAACTGCGAGTCGTCTACCATGGTAAACGCGCCCAAAGTTTAGTAGCCACTATTAGACGGATAACTGTGATTATTGATTAATTTGTTGGACTTGGTTTGATCTTATAGATAGCTGAAGCGTGTCTAATAATTGTTCGATCATTCTTTATCTAATTCACTTCTAGTATAAAGCAATTTTAATTCAAATTACTGTCGATATATTTATGAGCATATAGGTTATTAATCGCTTTCAAATTAAGATCTTTTACCTTTTGGTATATATTTATATAATTTTGATTATTGGAAGTAATATGACGACACGGTACTGTCAAACCTAACGAACGCCAATAAACTTAAAACCTGCATGAGCGTGACCGTTTTTTATTTGCTCTGAAATCCATCAATCAAACAATTGTATTTATCAGTCGTCTGGATTTTAAATCGCCCTTTGGTAGCGGATAATCGTCGATTTTGGATCGCCCTTATGGATTCTTAAGACCGAGGATCTTCCTGTTTGGATCTGCGGATTTGGATACTTCAAACTGGTGGCGCCCTGGACAAGAGTAAGTAATTGACCCACTCCCACGCCGACGAGCAAGTCGGAGCACACATGTTGCGCTGGCCGCATCCTTAAGGGTAGGTATCATCTTATTCATTATATCTCGCTAACACATTGAAAAGGGTTTTACGCGCAACAAACTGCAGATGCTCGTTATAATTTGTTAGAAAGCGTGTTGGAGCCACATAATTTTAGGAAAAGACTAGTGGCTCAGTGTTATGTCTGGCGAGCTAAAAGGCATTCAAGCAAAGATAATATCTTCTGCACCCTTGGCTGTTTACCCATTGCTGCGCACATAAGTTAAACCTTGTGCTGGAGCAAGGCACTAAACAAATAGATAAAAGCCGAATTTTTCTGTACTTTGTTAGGTATTCCAACCTTTTTTCATAATTCACCGAAGCGCGCCTTGCCTTTGTTCTGGATCAAATAGTCGGAAAAAGGATACCACGATCGCGATCGGTTGAAACTCGCTGGTATATTCGTTCCAAAATCCTAAATTTAGTTGCTACTGAATGGGATGACTTAATATTAGGGTTTCAAACTATAATTGACGACAAAACCTCAGGTTCAGAATCAGTAAATTCGGCAAAGGGATTTTTAAAACATTTTCAGGACTTTGACTTTGCTATTTTAACCAGAATCTATTACGAAATTTTTGCATGCACAGATTTACTTTTTCAATTTCTGCGAACTAAAATGTTAAACATAAACTACTGTTCTATCAAATCAAAATCGCTGCTCAACGAATTTCTGAACTAAGAGATTTTAAAGTTTTTAACTGGGCAAAAAAAAAACTGAATTACCAAGAAAACGAGTCAATGAGTTAGAAATATTTTTAAGCTATAAAATGTTGTACTACGAGATAATATATTCTATTTCTCTTCAGTTAGGTATTCGTTTTAATAATCTTCACGATTTAGATTTCCTAGTAGATTCTTCAAAATTTATGGAATATGTAAAGAATTTTCCCGAAAAATCGTTTGGTTGTTTATTTAATATGTAACCAATTTTTTTTGAAAAAGACCGGCTAAAAACGAACTTAGTGTTTTTGTACAGGGACGAACAATTTTGTAATTTAAATATTCAATAAATATTAGACGTAATATACAAGGAATTTAAAATTATCTTTTCGGAAATATACAAACTGTTTTGCCTAGTGGTAACTATTCCAGCAACAAGTGTGTCGGTAGAAAGAAATTTTTCGTGTCTAAAGCGCATTAATAGTATATTGTGTAATTAGTAGAAAAAGCAACATTCCTGGATGATTGTGGTATGTAGAAAAAGTTCTGTGTGTTTTTCGAGCGCAAAGTAAGATTGCCGTTTTCGAAAGATTACAGTAACATTCTTTCTCAAGCGACAATCCGTTACTTTGCGCTCTAAATACACAAATAACTATTTTATCCGATAGGAATTAATTAGAATACGTATTTATAAAAATAGAGCCAAATATTACATTAAATAAAAACGGTATTTTAAATTTAAACTCAACATAATATATCAGGTTTTGAATCGCGCGAGCTTGGAGTCTCTTACGTAACTAGAAAAACCACAGCTAAATCTTGCTTTTGATAAACGTCAGATCTGACAAACAAGGTGTTTAAATATGACAGAAATGTTATATTCCCGGCCTAGGACGTAAATGTTGTATGTACAGTTATTGCATGTTGCCAAGCAACGAATACAATATACTAGAATCATAACTTTTGCGGTGAGAAAACACATCGGAAAGGTATAGTTTTTCGTCCGATCAGATAAAAAACGTATTTAAGAAATACGATGACACAAGAGCGCCTAACGGGTTTGTCTACGATAGCTGTAGAAAAAGGAATTATCCAAAGTGTTACTGAGGATCCTTAGTTTTATGAAGATATCATAAATAAGTTTGCAAGATTAAAAAACCGGATACACTTGATTTAAAAAAATGAATGTAAATAGGACTTAGGAATGTTTATATCTATATTGTAAATAGACAGAGAAATGTTAATTTGTTATTATAATTATTTTTATTTTATTTTCTTAATATGAAAATTATTTTGTGTTTTTGTAGTTAGGTAGGTACATATTTATTTCATTCAACAGGGTAAAAACAGATTTTTTTGCCAAAAAGGTATACTTACCCATAAATATGTATTTATATGTTCTTATTTATTTTATTTTTATTTGTTAGAAATTTGAATATTATTTATTTTATGGTTTAGTAGGGCTATTGGCGAAGACCTCCATAAAAAAAGGTCAACGCGTCAAAGAATAATACCTCTGGTTTAAGTACCTAGGTGATGGAAATTTATTCAATTTTTTGGGTCTCGTTTTCATTTCTAGCCTTGTTTTCCTTGAAATAATTAGAGTTAAAGGTATTTCTTGTATCACAAAATTGGCTTGAAATCCAAACCCAAAGTCAAAACGGAAACTCAAACCCAACAATTTTTTCGTCACTTTTCCTAATGTACCCTGGTCCTCACAAAGGGCCGTATTCAAGGGGGGGGGCTTTATATAACCCAAATTATTGATCAAATAATGAAGTTCAGGACTGCAATCATAAAAAATCAGAAAAAAGTAAAGTCTTTAAAAATCCGGCTATTTGCAACACTGGATTGTGGATTGAATATACTTACTGCAAGCCTAGCACGTATTTACATACACGATGTTCCAACGAGGACTGAACAGTGGCTTCTTTTTGACTCTGTATTTTTAAAACAAACCAAAATAGCAATTCGGTGTATTTTTTTTCTGCTAAATTTCTGAAAAATTGAAAACCAAAAAAATATTTGAACCAAAAACAAAATATTATTGTATAGTATATTACTACATTTTTGGACTACATTTCGTATATAATATCATATACCTATCTTTAGCTGTTTACGAAATACTGACAGCTGAGAGTCGGGCATTTTGACTCTTTGTCAGGCTCTAAAATCTAAAGCGCACGAGATCAAAGAATACGGTTTGCACATTCCTATCTTAGGTTTTCATAAGCTATCGAATGACAGTAACTTTGAATTTAACCCGCCGATAAAATTAACCGAAACTTTTAAACCTCCGGTTAAATTCAAAGTTACTGTCATTCGATAGCTTATGAAAACCTAAGATAGGAATGTGCAAACTGTTTTCTATGATATCGTGCATTTTAGATTTTAGAGCCTGTCAAAGTGCCCGACTTTGAACTGTCATTATTTGGTAAACGGCTCAAGATAGGTATAGGATATTATCAGGAAATGTATTTAGATTTCACTAGAGTTCAAATATGTAATAATATACAGGGTATTCCATTTAAAAACAGTTCGTAAGTATTTTGTTATTGGTTCAAATGTTTTTTTGTTCAATTTTTGAATTTAGCAGAAAAAATACATCGAATGGATATTTTGATTTGTTTTAAAAATACTGGGAAGGTCAGAAATAAGCCCCTGTTCAGTCCTCGTTGGAACAACCTTTACATGCGATATCCTATACTCTGTTTATCCGAAGTAGTGATTTTTTTAACGACTTTTGGACGAAAATTGGGCGTGGCACCCCGAAAATTTTTCGCCTACGGGGGCATCCGGCACCCCCACGGCAAGATTCTGCATACGGCCTTGTGCCTCACATGTTTACCTACCACGAGCCGCCACGGCTGCACTGTTGAAATATGAACAGTGACTTGAAGGTTAAACAGTTTGAAAACACTTACAAAAATGATTTACTGGACCAAGTTCGCTGAAAACCATCCTATACAAACCAAAGCCTTACCTGCGCATACGCGCTCTGTGTAACCTTCTTCAAATCATCCTGAGCTCCGGTGGTGATCCTGCCGAAGAAGATTTCTTCAGATACGCGACCTCCTAGGGTCATACACATCCTGTCGAACAGCTGTTCCTTCGAGTACAAATATTGGTCCTTCGGCAAATACTGCGCGTAGCCCAGGCCTTTGCCTCTTGGAATTATAGAAACCTGTAAGCATTAAATAAAATATCTATCAGTTTGTGAGCGTCCAGTGGAGCGTTAGTTTTTCATTCCACGATGATTTTAACGTTTTTAATTCTGCTTTACTTGATAAAAACTTATATAATTTTCTGGTAGAACAATCCAGATGCATTCTTAAATCAAAAGACTTTAGCTATTTTTTTTTAATGCAGGCAATTAAATCTCGAATTAATATAATAGATAATTTATTTACAAAGCTCTCAAACCTTGTAAAGAAGTATTTTCATTTGTCAAAGGAGAACGGTATATATAAACTACAAACAAGATAAGTTTCGGCTAAATTCTTAAAAATGTACAATCTACGAATATTCGTTGAACTTTAACAGCTAATATTTTTCAGTCGATCTTATTGTTTTAACACTGCTAAAATAAATTATTGATGAATGTGGTACATGTTTATTATTTTTATGTTTATATTGGTTACAAACCTTTAACAACGGATCAGCATGTTCAAGAAACCATCCTGCAACGGCGTGTCCGGCCTCATGGTAAGCCACTGTCTTTTTCTCTTCAGGAGAAAGAACGTTAGTTTTCTTTTCCATTCCTAACAAAGAGAATATACCAATAAAGAATACTAACCAAAGAACGTGACAATAAGTACTGAGTCATGCTTGTCCTTGTGCTTTATAATACAAAGTTAAAAGTACCTGCGACCACTCTTTCAATGGCTTGTTCAAAGTGCTTCATAATGATTCTATCATTCAAATCTCTAGCGGCTATTAAAGCCGCCTCGTTGCATACGTTTGCGATATCGGCACCGGTAAATCCTAAAAAAATGCATTATTAGTGTCAATTAAAATCGCAGAAATTATAATACACTCGCGTGTTCGCTAGTCTGTCAGGAGCAATTACAATTTTGATTCCAATTCTGTATCAGATTTGTTGAGATACAAGGAGCTATCCCATATCGTTTCTACCAAAAATCATTGTTAATTCATTTAAGACATGGCGAAAATAAAACAATGGAAAGATCACGAATTTCATCAAATTACTATGGGCCAAAATTGCTCTATTCACCTAGCCACTTACGAAAAATGTCTGAAAATCCAATCAAGAACAAAATTGGAAAATTACGTCTTCTTCTTCCATGGTATTCCAAAATACCAAAATTTTTCCTTTGAGAACTTATCTAAAACCTTTGAAGATAGGCAAAAGTAAAAACTAGAGCTATGAGAAGAGAATCCTTAAACAACAAAAACCAACCAATAAAAGGTGCAAATACTACAAAATGAACAAGGCAGAACAAAAATCCTACGTCTTCTTGTCCGACCTGGGCCGAAGAGTCACCTCTAGCTAGATACAAAAATAGATACAGATAATTTAGAAATTGATTACAATGTTTATAAAATAAAAACCATGAAAGATCGACATAAAAAATCGTTCAAATCTGAAACACCGACAGAGGATAAACCACAAGTGATGGCAGAAAATATATAGGTGAAGGGATTCATTGTAAACCACATCCGACGACGAAGTGGCAGTGGTTCAAATCATAATCATAATTTATTAATGCCAGGAAATACATTGTATATTGCACACGTCATACTTACAAAAAAAAAGGTTAAATAATTATAATTAACTTAAGTACTAATTTGAAATCAGAATAAAATACATGTATAAACAGTGCACAAACACCAAAACTTTACGTTAATAAACTTTTACAACACATTAAAATCGGAGGCAATAAAACAGTCTGTACTTTGACAATATATCACAATCATTATTATCAGTAGCTATTCCAGAACAGTGTCACAGGCCAGAAATTCCTGGACAATATAAAAAGAGTTATCTACTAAAAAGTTTTAACCTTTTTTCTAAATGAACGCAAAGGCATCCTTCTAACATTGAGGGGTATCTTGCTGAAAAGTTTAGCAGCTATGAAATTCGGGTGACCCTGGCACTTTTTTAGTCGTCTGCGTGAAAGTACTAGATTATGGCGAGATCTGGTATCATGTTCGTCAGTCTCTGTATGTGTCAGAAATTCATCTTAATTTTTTTTAACATAAGTCACACATTCTAGTATGTACAGACAAGGAAATGTTAACATTTGATGATTCCTGAAGGCTAATCTGCAGTCATCCCTGTATTTCAAACCACTTAGGACTATGACAGCCCTACGTTGAAGTCCAAAAATTCTGCCAGCTGCTGGCGCTCCTCCCCAAACAACCATCCCGTAAGCCATAAGAGAATGAAAGAGTGCATAATATAATATGCAACTTTTAGTATTTCCCCGGAGACACAGCTATAGAGGTTACAAAGCAGATAAATGAAGCTTCTGAGTCTGCTTGACATCCTATCCACATGGACATCTCATTTAAGCTTTGGGTCCATCTACACCCCTAAAAACTTCACTTCTGAAGGATTGATAACCCCTTCAATGTTTCTCAGAGAGAAAATCATTTTGTGACTCTTGTCTCTGTTCAACATGAGCTTATTGGCATTACACCACTCTTCAGCCTCCGACTGAGCCTCCAGAGCCTCCAATTCGACAGTTGCTAGATCAGAACCTCGCAGGGATATGGTGGTGTCAACGGCAAAGAGAGTGTACTTAGACGATCCCTCATTTAATGGCAGATCGTTAATACAAATAAAAAATAAGATTGGACCCAGAACTGAGCCCTGACGAACACCGAAATTCACAGCTCTCTCTGCCGACGACGCCCCTCCAACCCTCACGAGCTGAGTTCGGTCACTAAGATATGACTTTAATAGTAGAACACTACTTTCACTGAAATTATAGTACTTTAGTTTGCTAAGCAGGAGGGCATGGGTGGCACAGTCGAAGGCCTTACTCAAGTCACAAAACAAAGAAATTTTATGAAGACGGTCTTCAAAGAATTCCCTAATGAATTCCCTAATGTCAGTAAGGAGGTCAAGCATTCCCACAACAGTGCTTCTTCCTTCTCGGAAACCGAATTGGCAGTTTGGAAAAAAATATTATTTGTTTCAGAGTGAACTGCAATCATACAGGCCATGGACTTCTCAACAACTTTTGATAATATTGGTAGGAAGGAGATTGGCCTATAGTTGTTAACATCATCAAGCAAAGCAAAGGTTTATTAGTTCTGTCAGTGGTATTATGATCAAATTTTTTATTTTTATGGTTAAACGAATAGATAGCCCATAAATATCGGTGCTATTTTTGTTTTTAAGATTATCAATCACATCTCTAACAGAATTATATGTGCATCAAAAGAAAATTGGTTATTTGGGGGGTTTGCAGTTGAGAGATAGGTTAATGGGTCAACATCAGTGATTGGTATGTTATCAATAATATTATGTGCTATATTTACAAAATACGAGTTGAATTCATCTGCACTGATGTTTGGTAAAGTGTCCCCACCTTTATACTT
The DNA here is from genome assembly GCA_016904865.1 of Pissodes strobi. Lineage (NCBI taxonomy): Eukaryota > Metazoa > Arthropoda > Insecta > Coleoptera > Curculionidae > Pissodes > Pissodes strobi. The sequence goes on along the minus strand of MU184143.1, from coordinate 136,255 downwards.
ATCCCTCTGTCTGTTGATTATCTGCCACATGCATTTGATTGGATTTTGTTAAGTTATTATTAGTCTATCATTCGCTTCACGCTGAGCCCTTCTGAGAGCATCCTTATAGACTTCTTTGAATTTTTTCTACTCCTCTCTGTTTCCTGGGGTATCATACTGTCTAGAGATTTCACTGAGAAAGAACATATGGTCCCTCATGTTTTTTTAGAGTGTTATTGAACCAGTGAATTTTATGGGGTTTATTGCTTTTAGTTAAATATTTGGTTTCAGGGAATTACTTCAGGTAAGCCTCCTGAATCCGCTCTATAAAAATGTCAGCCTTTATTTCGACCGTTATATCATTATTTAAAAAAATCCCAAGAGTGATGATCAAATAAGTGCTATGAATATTATAACTGTAACTGTATACCGTCCAGCAGGTGGTGATTTTAATGTGTGTAGATCAAACGAACGTTCTTTTAAAGTACTATCTGTAACGTTTCAGTACGTTTTAATTGTAGATGATTTTAATGTCAATTTAACCCTCAATTTCGAAGACTTGTTACATTCTTATTGTCACGAACAAGAAGTTTTTGCAATCTGCAGAGCTAAATGCTTGCTTAGACAACATATTTGTCAACTCTAACAAAATTTTAAACTTCAGCACGTTCGTGTTTCAGACTGTGTTGTTAGATCATCTGTCAATGTATATAAGTATATCAGATATTTGCAGGGAACATGACACCAAGCCACGGGTAAGCCTTGTTTCATCGGCCTATAACCAAGGTGAGTACTGAAATAACCCAGCCCTACCCTGTATATTTTTTCTGATTTTCAATATTTTTTCTTAAGCCTATTTTATTTTGCTACTTATTTAATTCTACCTTGCCTAATTAAAGGAAGAAACAAAAATTAATCCGAATTTAAATCATTGCCATGAATACATCCGCTAAAGGCATACAAGGGAAACGCGTTAAGGGTTAGAGCACAGGCGCGAGCCCGGCAGCGTATAAAAGCATGACGGTGAACGCTCCGCGGGCATTCAAATTTGAGATTCAGAATCGAGATTTCAAAGCTTAGGTAAAAAAGAGTCTGACAGGTCCTTGCGGGATCGTGGAGTTAGATCACGAGGGAAAATGTGATTCGTGAACGACCCAGAGTGGGTGACGCTGGGCTCATTAATTTCAAAGTACAGTGGCTTAATTCGCCATGGCTCTGCGGATATTCTCCTAGATGCAACTATGAGTACATGTACTTCAAAAGCTAGCTAGGACTAATGTCCGTAGAGTGGTGGAAAGTTGGTCACGGAGAAAGTTGTGGTTCGTGAACGACGCTGGGTGGGTGACGCAGGGGCCGCAAATTTCATAAACAGTGGCTTAATTTGCCATGACTCTGCGGATATTCTCCTAGCCGCAACATGGACGTGTGCTGTGTCACGGAATAACGTACCACAGGGCATGTCTATAGCATCATTAATTTAAAGCTCAAGTTTATCCAATATCACGATCTAAAGTTTATAAGTAAAAATGCCGCGATCCACACGAAATCATCCAACAATCCGAGCTGAAGGAGAAATGAACAAAAACAACGTATCCATGTGTACTATTCCAGGTGAAAACCCATTCTATTACGCAAAATGTATACTCTCGTACACAAGGGTTCGATACTATTTTCTTGTCGCAAAAGCAGGTAAAATTTCGGCTAGAATCGTGGGGGCATTGCTCTAATTTGTGTGTTATATAATCAATAAGTAACGATTTCAAGTTTAAATGCAATCAAAATTCACGCAGTAGGGAATCTAATTAACTCATAAAACCAACGGATTGCTAACAAAAGTAAAACAGACTTACCTTTCTATTACCACGAGGGGCCGCTAATAGACGAAAGTTGTAAATCTTTTGAAAAGAAAACATCTACCACTGATACGAAAAATACCGTTAGATGCAATAATTCGTAGACAGAATGACTACAGTTATAATAGGGCTTTTTACGAACAGAATAGCACAGCTGATTTAAAGCAAGTGTATAGTTACTAGTTAGATTTATTAAAATGTTTTCTGGTTTATACCAAATTGATCGGATTAAGGTGAGACAGAATAATATGTAAACTAGGTAAAACTTGCCATACAAAAGAAGGAGCGCAGCTCTTGGTAATACTGTATATCTAAGATAATCATAATTTATTTATGCCGAGATAATCGTCATAATCATAATTTATTGGTACCACCAAATATACAATATTTGACACATGTCAAATTAAAATAAATATAAAGATGCAAGAATAAG